>CM069311.1:31606530-31899030 GCA_035609425.1 Epinephelus awoara
CACAAACATGTTTGCCCCTTGGTTCTCATTCTTGCACATGACAAGCAGGCTGTGTGTATGTCACTGCTGGCTTCTCTGTCTCAGCCAAACAGGGGAATGTAGGGGAATCCCATCATGTCACAGCTCCCCCATTGTTTTATTTACCATCTGCTTCAGGCATCGAGCTTCCCCTCCCTCCCTGCCTCCATCGCTACCTCCCCGCTCACTCCCTTCACTTCCTGTGCCTCCTCTCTTGCTTCCTACCTTCTGTTTCTTCGAGACTCTCTTCACAAGCTACTCTTGGGAAATGCATCATGCGAGAGCTGAGAGGTGAGCAAGGAGATCTGGGCCCTGCAACGATGGAGGGGAGTTTGCCACAGGTCATTCACACATGCTACCCACGTTGTTATGATACAAAGTTGGTTGAAAATGGGTTAAGTAGTCCTTTAAGCACACACCGTTGGTGGTGAAGGTGAAGCCACCATGCTATATGCTTTACATTTTCCTGCCAGTCAAACACCAACACAGACTAAGTTCCTCCCTCATGGCACCAGCACTCTCCAGTGGCCATGCCCCCCAACTGGACAGTGCACGATGTCACACTGCAAAACATGCTCAGGAATGGCCCGCGGATTGTGACAAGAGCTCAAGGCCTCCAAACCCTCCTGACCTGGCCTCCAAAGTCCCTGGATCCCAATCGTGCTGGTACCCCACCTTGAAACCCACAGGACTCAATGGATACTGCCATTACGGATTGCTATTGCCATGAGGGGGTTTACTTGGTCTACAACGGTGTTTGGGTGGGTGGAGCACATTAAGTGGCAACCAGATGAATGCCAGGTCACAAGGTTTCCTTGCAGAACATTTCACTGGAACAAATGATTGTTATTCACTTCACACAACAGTGGATTACATGTTTTGGCTGATTAGTGTGTGAGTATATATATACAGTATATATATATATATATTAATCCTTTTATTTGAGCAGTCTCATTGCTATCAGAATCTCTTTTTCAAGAGAGACTTGTGTACTTAAATAAGTTATAGGCTAACATGTACAGTTTAAACATAGACAGATGCACATATATATTTTCACTTAAGAAAAGCAATTGCACGTGTGATTGCAATTAAAAAACAGCTGATTAAAGACTTTCATCGCCAATGACTACTCCTGTTATTGTTGTGCACATGACAAATAAAGACTACAAATGTTGAACTTGCACATCTCAACCATCTCAAAGTTTATACTGCCCTACTCCAGGAGAATCATCTCAGCACTGCTGACCAATTCAGACTGAGAGGTGGTTGGACCTCATGCACTATGGCAATCAACAGGTAGATACACGCCTGTGACTTTGTATTTTGGCAAACACACAGTTTGATGCAGTAAAAGGCACGTTATTTCAAGTTTTCAAGGACAGTGATAAACAAGAATGAACACAGAATATAACACCTAACATAAACTATTTGAAATAACTTTCCGGGTGCTCAGGACCCTCCTGGTCTGCTTATGAGCTGGTCTGACACAGTTCATATGCAGCTATAGCCTGTGGAGGAATTGTCAGTCCGACACTGGTTGATAGCGAGCAACAGATTGATATGAGAGTGATATAATTTTTTTTTTTTTTTTAATAAAATGTATTTTTAACTCTTAGTAAAAAATGAATATGCATATGTCCCAAAATATTGAAGTACTACCTTAATAATGACTGCATCCCATTTAGTTTTCGCTAGCTCAGGGTCCCTAGTCATTTATGCCATTAGTTACAGCTATCAGTTACGTTGTGTGAAAATGTCAGCTGTTGAACAGGTCCATTATTATACTCAAGCCCTTCCTTTAGGTGTAAAATCGAGACATACTGTAAATGTGAGGACGGTTATCACAAGACACACATTCAACACCAAATATCTCTGAATACCAACAAGACAGTTAGGTATATATAAATTTGAGCTTAATCAGCCTAATGTATCTATGTTCAAAGTGTATATGTGGTGTTTCTATAATCATATTATTGTCAAACCGAAGCTTCTCTCCTCTGAGCCTCTACAGATTGCACTTCCTCTTCTTCCCTGGGCTGACGCCTACAGCAGGATATCCTGCGTCACCAGCCTGCTTGTGTGTGTGAGGCCATCTCAGTGTGCACTGTGTGTAGACGTCAGTCATTCTGCAGTAGGGTGACCAGAAACCAACAAACCAAATATATGACAAAGAGTATATTTGTGTGGAATAATGTGGGGCACATTATCAATGCTGAGAAGTAGCGTAGTCTAAAATTTTTGATAGGGCTGTGTCCATCTAACTTTAGTCTGACTCACCGGATGTAGACTGTGACTATAGGCCTGCCATTAGCTGGCTATTTAGAGAGACATTCACTCTCCCTTCCTCTATCTGCATGTTACCGATTTCAAAATTACCCTCACTATAGGAAACAACAACTTTTTAAAAAAATTTTTATGGTAAATTGTTGTTAAGATCTGCAACAGATAAAACAACTTGTGAAGACACCTCAGCAAAATCCAGACTCTGTCTTGCAGGACTCTCATGCCTGATCTTGATCTGTTTTCTGTCAGGGTTAGTCGGAGTTGATTTTTGCACAGGGGGTCTGATCCCGGGCCGTCCCAACCCCCCACTGGATCAACAAACTTGCTGTTGCCGATGTCTCCCAAGCTGCTCTCCTCCCAAGAGTTTTCCTGGTTAGCCTGCACTAAAGGCCCTGACGCACCAAGCTGACGGCTGGTTGTCGGTCAAAGTTGGCCTGTTGGCAAGTGCCACCCTCGTGCTAGCTGGCCTTCTTTTCCACATAGCGGAGTCTGTCGGGAATGAAACTATGTGTGTCTGGGCCTTAACACAGCAGCAGCACTAGCATGCAACACTGAGCCATTAAACAGTCAAAAAAAAAAAATTATCGAAACTAAAACAGCTCGACTCTGTTGATAAACCTGTTAATAACCCTGTCACTATTTTGCAAGGGCACCATTGCTGCATCCTGGGCTAAGCGTTGCTCGGGATGATTGTTTTTGAGAAACACAAACAAGCCAGAGTGTTTTTCCTCTATAGGAGAATGAGAATATGTTGATTTTAGACCTTTTGCAAGCACTGACAGCACTGCAGAGATAGGTGTGGCTACGCAAGACTACGTCAACTTAAAACAAATAACCATTTCTATTTTGCCTTACATGTAGGCGACTGTGTTGCTTCATGACGTATATGACACTGATAAGTAACTCCAGCACTTGAATTCACCCTGGAAAAAGTGGTTTCCCAGTCTTTGTTGTAGCTGTGTTTCATTTTCTTTTGGGTAGTTTCCATCATGTTTTGCCTAAATCTGCACTGCTTGTGACTTCTTGCTGACTCCCAGTTTCTCCCATTGGACGTAGCATTTGCGACTGTGACAGGTTCACCTACACATGACCCAAGTGTGCGCAGTTTGACTGACATTAAACCCAGCCCCGTGATGACAGCCTCCTCAGTTTTCTTCACAGCTACTGGATACAAGCCAGATTTTAGAAAAGCATCTGCCCTGCGGTGGTTTGACTTTTGAAAACTAGAGCCAATCAAAATGGGGGACATCGTCTCAATATGTGTGTCACCCTGGTCACCCTGTTCTGCAGTACCACCCTTTTCTTTTGAAATCCTCCTTTTCTCTTTGAGATCACATGAGGATATTACAGATCAGAGTCTTACGACAAAATGTAATTCCTTAAAAGCGTCTGTGTGGGAGGCAGCACGTGTAACTTCCTCACAGAGTATATCACAATTAAAAATGGGGAAATTTCAACATCTGAATTTTGAGACATGACAGCAGCTTGCTAAAAGCTCACTGAGGTGATTATCTAAGCTAAAGGCTCCCCGAGGACAAATAAACTGCAGCTTGATGTGTGGTTGACTGTCTCTCTCTTCCTCTGCTCTGCCTGTATTCTCACGTCTATGCCAGTCGGTGAGAGACGCAGAGAAAGCAAAAGGATTGATTAATTATTGAGGATACCGACACATGGCTTCTCTCTCCTTTTATTCTCCCTCTGACCTACATAATGAACCACCTGATCCTGGCTCCAAAACAAACCTATTGACATCAAGTCTGCTTTTGTGCATGTGTGCGAGTGCATGGGTGCGTTCACATATCATTTCATCTCTTTGAGTCAGCGCACACACCATGAGAGAAAGAGTCGTGAGAGGAAGAAAAAGTACAAAGAGGCTGAGACAAGACCTAATAGTTAAGCACCCTGATCTTTCTGCTAATGAAAAAAATCACCCCCTAAGCACATCAGATCAGCTGCAGGAGTGTGTGTGTGTGTGTGTTTGTACAACTTAATGTACATTCATGTGCATCAATGTGAGATATTATGAGTATGTCAGGGGGCCCCAAAGTATTCTGGGACAGAATGGAATGTTGGGTCAAAGGGTAACTTCAACCCCCTCATTTTTCTCTTTTTTGCTGCTCTCACTTTTTTCTTGTTTTCTCTCTTCCATCACCTCTGTGCATCCCTCTCTCACATCTCTCCGTAATTTTGTTACATAGCACATCTCCATTGTTTATGTGTTTAAACAACTCCAAAGTCACAGCATCTGTATTTCAACAAGTGCAGAAACTGGACATAACGGTTCAACAAGCAACCAGCTTACGGGTAATTGTTTCGCAAGTCCCACAGTGGCGGTTCTAGGCCAGTTTCAATGGGGGGGGCCAAGCTAGGGCCAGTCCTTTTGATACAGGTGCACATACAAGTAGGGTCAAATTTCTTAGTCTGAACAATAAGATATATACGTATATATATATATATATATATATATATATATATATATGGGAGAAAATTTTGTATCTATTTGATTTAAAGGAATCAATCTGGTGAATTCTGAGAGCCAATTTATGATGGCAGAATATGCCTAGATTTCAACACATTTGTGCTTTTTATGTGTGAAAAATGTTCTATTTTTACTGATAAAAACACTAGTGGTATGTTATGGTGATGGGTTACACTTAAAATGCAGCTAAGGATTAGTGGTTTAACATTTCAGTAATCAAAAGAAAAATGCCAAACATACTAATGGAGGGCTATTTTATTATTTTAAATCATGTGTAGACAAAATAAACTCACAAACACAGTTACAGATACGCAAAACAATACAAAATATGCAATACGAACCCACTGGATCCATGGTGTGCGCGATCCGGCCGAGGCGCTGGTGCCGGAGCTAATAGCGGCCATTCAAGTCCATGTAAGCTGTAAGCCTGAATTACGGCCGTGTGTTGAATCGACGATGTCGCTACGTGGTTGCCGTGACGCCGTCGTGAACCCTTCGCACTTCTCCGTCACTCCGTTTCGTCGCGGTGCAATTCACCGCCAGAGCAGTAGGAGGCTTCGTTCCTTTCCTGAGTGGTTATCGTCGTCTCTAGTTGATTCTTTGTTTAGCTTCCGGCTTTTCAGGTCACAGAGAAATGAACGCGGAGCACGGACAGACGGCTCCGGCCGTATCCCTATTGAACGTTGTGCATAATGGCATATATATAATGAGCCTTAACAACATCTACATCGCAATAGAAGATGTTTAAAGATGGCGGGGATGGCGGTGGAAATACGGAATCGGGAATGCGTTGCGACTAAGCAAACCAATCACAGCCATGCCGGTCTGCGCTGGGTCTTCGTCGCCTCGACGCGTAGTTACATTTTTGGGGAGGTGCACGTCAGGCAATGCCGGGGGCTATGGCGAGCCCTCTGCGTCCTCATCGATTCAACGCACGACCATAAATCAGGCTTTAAGGTCCACCAGCCGCGGCCTAGAAGCGGCTCGGCGCTCTGCTCCACTAAAAACATACACCGGGTCTATTTCTGATGGACGCCGCGTGATGGCGTGTCAATTTGCACAGACCAGATGAGTCAAACAGGAAGTCAGGTGCAGAAAAGACGAGAGTATCTGGTCAATTTTCACAATAAAACACCCATGAAAACTCGGATCGTATTTCACATGGCTACATCAACATGATGTGACATGCAACTACCATGAGCCAAATGAGAACGAGAAAGTTTCAGAGCTTACTTCAATGGTGCTGTGTGTTGCTGTGCAAGTTAAGAGTTGTTTAAGAGATGTTAAATACAGACACTCCAGCATAACAAATTTGCTTTGATGACTGAGGAGCAAGCAACCATTAATACCAAGATTTACTTTATAATGATCAGCACTAGCACTTTATTTTTGTATTTTGATTTAATAATTTCTGTGTAGCTATATGTGATTTGTCATTTTTGTATAGGTTTATATCTTCTATCTTTGGTTGTTCATTTAAGTTCATTGAATGTTATAAAAAAGAAAGAAGAAACTATACTTTTTTGTATGTACTTCATGACTGTCTGGCATTTGATAAATAAAAGTTATATATATATATATATATATATATAAAAAAAGAGTTGTCTTAAATACAGCCACACAATTCTCTTCTGATGTTTTCGGTGGGTGCGCCGCTTTAAGTGGTCCGACCACAGCTGGTTGACAAGATTTAGTTCCGCGTTCCACGTTGCCCCTCCAACTCTTCGGCAGGGGGGCCACAGGGGGGGCCGGACTCCAACTTACAGGGGCACTGGCCCCTGTTGGCCCTCCCCTAAAACCGCCATTGAAGTCCCAAGTCAAGTCTCAAGTCCTAAACTTTTAGTTTTGAGTCCTAATTAAGTCGTAATGCACTATCCACCAAATGTAATGCCATTTTAAGTAGTAACTTACCAAATTTCCAAAACATGGATGCTTTTTACAAATTGTATGTATTTCAATCAGGACCACTTTAGTCACAGAAAACTTTATTTCCATTTGTGTCCTTATATTGGCAGTATGGCTCTGTCTTGGGGCCTCACTGCCTTTCCTTGGGCCTACGCAGAAGGCTTAAAGTGAAGAGAGGCACCTCTACGCCTTTCAATGTGCCTATGTGGAAAGCCTTAAGGCAGAGAGAGCACACCTCTCTGCCCTTCCATTCGCATACATGGAAGGCCTAGGCGGGGAGAGCAGCAGCAAAGACCCCCCAGGAACAGAACAGAGCAGCATCAGTGACAAACAAAAATGACATTGATAAGTCGGATACAGCCTGAAAATGAGGAGCTGGGGTGGAGGCAGGTTGCAAAGCAGCTTGCAGAGGAAGCAGTGGCAGTAGGCAGGTCAGAGCAGTTTAAATAGGGCGCCCTGAATGAGATTTGCTGATTAAGTTGCGTAGAAAGGAATCATGTAATCAATCAGCTGCTCTATCTGGCTGCTTGAGATCAGCTGATGTAGCTCAGATGTGAGCTGAGCTTGACATCGTGTCCAGCCTGAACTAACACTATGCTCAATTTGTTAAAACAAGTTTCATAAGCTAACTTAAACTAAGCTTCAGCTAACTATGCTAATATTAGCCTCAACTCTTTGTGCAAGTTGTTGCACCTCTGTCAGTCTTCAACCCTCTTGATTTTCTGCAATTCAATTTTTACTTAAACAGCAGCACTGTTGAAGAATTTTGGACCAGTAGTTGGAGCACAACCAATGCTACCTGGCCCTGATACTTCCTCACATGCCAGTGTCAGTGGTGATCTTGCCACTGTATATTCAGCAGTGCAGTCCAACTCTTCAGTTCGCAATAATATAGCAGGTGAGATTTCACAAAACATAATTTTCCCAGGTCGGTGTTTATGGATAAACCATGTCTTCTGGCAGGCCTATAACTTTTTGGTTGTTTACTGTTACAGTACTGTTTAATATGATGTTTGACATGGCTAGCATTTGTAATTTATTTCTTCATCCTAAGTCCATCTCTACAGGTGAGGAGCACTGTCTTGCCCCTCCAACTCAGAAAGGACTGATCTGGTAAAAAAAAAAAAAAAAAAAAAAAACATTAAAAAGAATAAATAAATAAGCTGTTACTGTTAGTAACAGTAGTGGCTGTTAGCCACTACACCTACTGACAATTAATTAATGGAGAAAAACTCAAGCGAAGCTGACTCATCTGTTCACAAAGAAATGATGTAGTCTACTGCTTCTGCTGCAAATTATTCTCCAAAAAGTCCACATAACTGGTTACAGAGGAACAGCAGGATAGGGTCAACATAAGCACACTAATGACACAACATAAAAATAGCCCTGATCACTGCAACAACATGGTGAAATGGATGGATTTTTCATTTAATCTTGCACAGGGAAAACTATCAGTGAGACAGAAATGGCTCTGTTGGAGGCAGAAAAAGTTAGCTGAAAAGTCAGGGGATCTGCTGATACATTACATAGGGACAATGGACATTTTATATAATAAGTGTAACTGATAGCTAAAGTTGATCCTGTTTTGAACGATCCTGTGAGAAGGATCGGCAGTGGAGCACAGCATAATCCACACTTTGAGTTGATAAACTGTGTCAGAAAAACAACACTGGACAAAATGGTGGCAGAAATCCAAGATTCTAAATGCTGTGCCACAATATTCGACTGCACCCCAGATGTTAGTCACCACAAACAAATGTCTTTGATGTGTGCTCGGTAGGTCTTGGCAAAACACCAGAGATAACGATACACTTCTTGTGATTTCTAATAGCTCTTGGTTCAACCGATCTAGACTTGTCCAAACTCATTCTAAACAGGCTTGGAGAACTGAACAATCTTATGACAATGGTGCAAACATGAAGGACAAAAATAAAGGTGTGCAGATTAGGCTGGTAGAGATAAATCCACACTTTTATGTACCTTTTGGAGTACATACCTTAAATCTCTGGTTTCAGATGCTGCTAAAGCGTCCATGAATGCCAATTGTTATTTATTAGTTCTATGAGCCATTGTGGAGGCAACAATCACGCCTCCACATCAGCCATTAAAAACTAAAAGTTAACACCTTGTTGGGCATAATCCCTTATGTAGGCTATCCAAAGCCTGTTTACCCAACCCTGTATTGTAATGGCTGAGGGTGACCATTAGCAACAGATCTAACACCAAAACATAAATAATTTTACTTTTTGAAAGTGGTGGTTTCATCCGATGTCAGAGCAAGGGAGGCCCACCAATCAACTTGTTGCACAGGCTGTCAGTGGCACCGGCAGCTGTAATCCTATACACGCTGTACGTACATTTTTTTTCCAATGGTTTATTTCCCTATATTGAAAATAAAATTGTGACAAAAGTAGCAGGTTGTGTCTTTGGGTTCTTTTTTACTGATGAATGTGCCTGAGATACATTTTTTGGCTGTGTCTAGTCACTATGACACAAATACATTGGGATGCTGATGACTGGTGCACGTCACTGGCCAGAGGTCAATGTATGATAAACATTTCTGGCGCTCAATTGTGATGCTATGTTATCTTGTGTGTTAAGGGGCAAAAGTAGTTAGAAATGAGCAAAGGAAAACAACTCAGCCTCAGCAGTACGAACACAGAGTCCGCTAACGTTACTGCTGTTGGCATTAATGTTGCAATGACAGAGGCTAGCAGCCAGCTACATGTTCAGGATCCAACTGCTTTGCAAAACGGTGAGGCAGGAGGAATTGATACAGAGGCAGTTCTGCATGAGTTTGATGCAACAGTAGGGAGACAATCTTCATATAGGAATACTACTTAATTTTCTTATCTGGCAAATCAGAGATTTATGCTGGTGTTGTGTCGGTAACATTAATGTTGATCTCTTGTTAGCTCACTGAGTAGACTGCGTATGTCCAGGTGTGGGAACCTACGTGTTAAAGGTACCCTACAAGTGGGCTGGCAGTTTCAGTGCATACTATATAATCCTGCTGGTCTCCACTGCAGGCTGTAAACAGCCGCTAACTGGCCAACACATTTTTACTCTGACCTTGTCACATATAGATTGATCGGTTGTTGACGTTTTTCCATTTTCACAGAAGGGTGCCGTTTGCATAGAGTGTCTTTCAAAATAAATGCACTCTGTACACCACCTCAAATTGACGTCTTGTTTTTTTTCAACAACAATTATACATGGTTGCATTTTACCAACACTTGCAATTGGTTGAGTTTAGCTTTACAATCTTACAGGAAGTGAACACCGACTTCCTGGGAGAAAGTCAGTGGGTGTTGGACCCATCCACCACCCCTCCTGCCCACCCTACTTGGACTTTTGGCACCTTAACTTTCACACTTTTACCGCCATGTACATCATGCTGATGTGAAAGGACAGCTTTTTAGTCAGTGTCCAACGCTGGAAGACACTGCCCAAGCGCCGGATTTCAGTGACTTCAGAATGAGACTGGGTTGAACTGGTAGGATTTGGTGAAGTTTGCCAACATTTAAGTGGCTGAAAATCTGCTTTTCATGCAGTGCATAATATAGTTAAAGTCAGTGTTTGTCTGGTGATCTATCCAGCATTACTGTATGTTGCCATCCAACCAAAGCACGCTGCGATAGTTTACAGTCCTTGTGACCCATTAGACAAAGCAAATGAAGAGAACAAAAATCTTGTTTCCTGATTTTTACTGATCAGTATCTCAGACATAGACCTCAGGAAGCCATCAAACTACTACTGAAAGCAAATTTTAAAGCGATAATTTAACAGCTGCCTTGAGTTGACTGTTGTAGGTTGCTTATCATTTTGTAGATATACTCTTTTTTTTTTTATATTTCACTACAAAAAACACTTAATTATAAGGTAGATCCATAAAGAAAAAAAAAACACTGTCTACAGTTAAAAGTTTCCAACCATACCAATCCCCATCCAGGGGAGCACTACAGTTATACATCCTACACCCACTGCAGATCAGGAGTGGAGAGAAATGACACAATGAACTATTAAAATGATCTAAGTCTTCCCTTCCCTGCCTTATTGCACTCTCTCCCCTTCAGTCTTTCTGTATTTCTTTTTCTCACCCACCTCTGCCCTCCTCTTCCGTCTTTTTCCCTCTGTCTCTTCATCTCTCCGTCTCCCTCCATGCCCACCTCTCCCCACCTCTCCTTAATGAGTCTTTGTGAGGGACAGTAGCCTTTTAGCAGGGAGAGGAGTTAATGGCTTTGCTGATGGCTGCTGCTAATGTCTTTGGGCTAATGGCCTTGGCCACCGCTGATGATAACCATGAACTAATAGCATGAATGACAGATAGCCTACTGCTTTCAGACTCACGCTCTGTATCAAGAATAGATAGATAGTCTCAGGGGAACAACTAGGAAGTCCAGTCCCCCTGAATATAGCAATAATACCCAGGGGAGCCATCTTTATTGTGATTAGATATAAAGATGAAGGTGATGTAAGTGGGTAAAATGCAAGGCCAAGAGCCAGATCAAACTCACTCACACTGTGGATACCACAAGAGGTTTTATTGCAACCAAGCAGTCTTCACAGTAATCACAGCTTTGTTGAAGTACTTCTGCATTTTTAAATAATTAAGTAGAAATTAGCAGGACTTTAGGATTACTGCTGGCCATTTTCCAAAGCATATCTTTTTAGTTTCATTTCCTACCTTCCAGGCAGCCAGTGGTTTCACTTCATTTCAGTGCGGGGTGACAATTAGCTCACAGACTATTGAAACTTCTTTGAAGTACAGTAGGAGGAACATGTAGTTTCCTAGTTTTCATTTCATAGCACTGCATTTGCAAGCATTTTAACAGCTTCTTGCTTTGTGATGCATTCACGAAACTCTTCTAAATACTAACATCCAGTCATATCTCTACCAAGTTTGAAGTCCTTTGCAGCTCTGTGCTCTTTTAAAATCTGCTGAAACCCCAGTATCTTTGGAATTATACAGTTCACAATTTACATCCAATATTGGTAGAAAGTAAAGGACGCAGTATGTATCATCATACAATAATTTGTAAAAGAAAACATGGTGATGACGTACCAAAGTTAGCATAGTTTTGAACACCCGTCTCCTGGGAAAATGAGGTGAAGTCTTGTTCCTTGTGCCTGTCAGCACATTGGTCACATGACTTCAGCCTTCCCAAATACATCATACACAAAGTAAAGGCTCATGATTACGTAGGATATGTGTACATTTTGCAAATAACTTTTCATTGGAAAATGTACAAACAGTGCATGACAACAGCTTGACTATTTACACCTACACCTAAGACAGGTTATTATGGATCCCGCTGCATGCTAAGACTGGCTAGTACTTGTCACATTGAAGCTTTACATTACATTTTAAAAGAAAAAAGTCCCAAATGTATGGCCTGAAGGTCAGGTGACATAGCAACACAGTCCATGGATGAACTAAGATGTGGTGGATGAATGGGTCAAGCACAGGGCTTTCATACAGGGGATTGGAGTTTGACTCCTGTCTTAGGCAATGTTGGCTTGTTATTTTTAGACGAGGTAGACTTATTATTTCAGAATTTATTTATTTTTAGTTTTAACAGTATAGCTGAATACATGGTCATATTGACGTCATATTTTGACGTTGCTAGGATGGGGGTCCGCTCATAATTCCGACATCCCATTATTCCAACATCCCATTGCTCCGAAAATGACCCATTGTTCCAAAATATCGATGTTTCGACATCCCATTGTCCCGACCATATTAAACCCATTGTTACGAAGTCCTGTTGTTCCGAAATCTAATTTTTCATTGTTACAAAATAACTGTTTCATGGTTAAGGTCTGGTTAGGTTTAGGCACAAGAACTACTTGGTTAAGGTTAGGAAAAGATCATAGTTTGGGTTAAAATTATAACTTTCAACATCGTTTCTACTTCCTCAATACAGGGCAACCGTTGTCGTCATGGCAACAGTAAACAACACGACAACATGGTCTCTTCCTACTTTCCCTTGCTGCTTGCTTTTTCAACTTTTTGTATTGCAACATTGAGATTTCGGAACAACGGGACTTCGGAACAATGGGCTTAATATGGTCGGACCAATGGGATGTTGAAGCATTGAGATTTCGGAACAATGGGTCATTTTTTCAATAATGGGATGTCGAAATAATGGGATGTCGGAATTATGACATGCTAGGATGCTCAGGAATACACCTGGGAGTAAATACTTGGCTGTTTACACCCAGGTGTATATTCCTGGTGCAAAATAGCATTGTTGGTTATGAACACCCGGTTACTATTAGCAATGTGTTTCCCCAACTACATGTAAAGGCATAAATATTTGTACCTAATCTAGTCACAAGCAAAGTCAAGGCATAGCTTCCTCACTGCAGTGAATAATTAAAAGAATTTCTTTAAAAACAGAGCCAACTTTCACACCAATTTTGACATCAAAACTCGGGGGAAGTTGAGAAAAAGTGAGATAATTACCAATAAGATAAGATAAGATAACATATACTTTATTGTCCCGAGGGAAATTTGTTTTGGGCCAAAAGTGCCAGATACAGCTGCAACATTACATACAAGACACTAACATATACTGAACAAGAAGGCGGAAAAAGTGCACAGTGACCAGTTACAGGCAACGAAGGTAAGTGTACACGAGGTAGTTATGTATTGCACAGTGTCCCATATTGCACAGTATCAGGTATTGCACATGGTATAATACAAATAAATGAATAAAAGACTGGATAAAAAAGAGAAAAACACAATTAGGAGATAGACTGAACAAAAAACACAATAATAACCAAATAAATGTATAAATAAATTACTATGGAATAACTAAGGGGATTGCTAAATACATATATAAATATAAATGAGTATAGAAATAAATAAGTAAAATAATAGATAAATGCTGAATTAAATAAATGCAGAGGCTAGGACCTTCTACCTCATAGACATACAAACAGATATACCCCAAAAAAATCAGTCATACAAAAATGTAGAAATTAAATAATTTAAAGATGTTCAATTATCTTTTCTTTTCTCTATTTATTTTAATATTTCTGTCCAACATTTATCCAGTTGTTCTTTTATTATCTCAGCATTTATTTGTTTGTGTATATTTGAGTATTTATAATTTATGTCCATATTCATTAAGTTTTTCATGTATTTATTTATTTCTGTATTATTTACACTTTCATGCATGTATTGATAATCAAATCATTTCTCTTCCTCCATACATATTTTATACAAATAAATAACTTTAACAATGTTTTGTTTGAATTATCATCTGCACATTCTGTCTGGTGATAGGGCTGATGAGTGGATGAAAGTCATTCTTAATGAACTAAACAAGTTCTTGTATAACTTGGGGTCCTATATTCCTTCCCAAACAAGTGCTATCAAAGGCATTTAATTTCAGTCTCTGAATTTGATATCCCTTTTTACACATAGTGATCCAAGACAGAGCCAGTGTGAAAGCCTCCTCCTGGGTATGCTGACCCTGCAAAAATGACCCCAATCAAGATCAGGACTGAGGGATGGATTGAATTCTGCTACGCATGGTGTGAAAATTCATGTCTGTATCACCGTAAGCATGTGGATTCCAAAATATAAACACATCTCTGTTTCTACATGGTGACAGCTCTCAAGCCATTCCAGTGAAAAATGCCCGGGGAGAATTGCCTTCTATATGGGAAGCACCTGGATCATTAGAGCAAATCGTTTCCAAGTCGTGTGAAAGGGGTAATCAGAATCTTCCTTTACTTAGATGAGTCTGTGAGTATAGCTTAGAAAAAAAAATCCAAGGATGTGAGATGTGAGGAACCACTCGCAGGGATGACTTTTTCATCTTAAGCTGCAGTTGGAAGGTCATCCAGCAGCATGATGAAGAAGAGTCGAGGCCAGGCGAAGCGATGAAGAGCTAAGCGTCCCACAGAGGCAGAGCCACTTGATAGAGACACACCATTACAGTGACATACAGTCATTAGCCAGCTCAGCTCTTTGCTGCCAGCTCAATATGTGCTGTAGCAGTTAGCATTCAGCTTGCGTTAATGGGGTAATTCCCATTCAGCTGGGATAGCAGCCATATGAGCGATGTGTCACATCTATAGTCAGCTAGTGTAGCAGCCATGCAATAATTTCTCCACTCACTCCCGCATTAAATGACACTCAATCTTTGCCAAGAACGCGCCTCCTCTCCTCCATTTTCCTCTCGGCCCTAAATCACACCTCACTGTCTCTATTACATACCTCAACTGCTCTCTAAATCACTTTCCCCTCTATGCTCCTTTTCTCCTCTACTTCACCGGATCCCACTTTTCTCTTGTGTACCACAAACACTTATCTAACTTTTTCTCTTCATTGCAGGTCTGTGTTTGACAATGACGACAACGTTACACTGTGAAGAATTAGAATTTGTTGTGAGGTTGTAAGAGCTCAAATTGGAGGTCTTTAAACTGTGATGTCTTTAAGTGACACAAACACCACATCCGGAACATCAAGAGTCTGCATTCATTTCTAATATCACAGAATTTCTAAACATTTCCTTAGTTTCACATTTTCAATCATTGTGTTGTTTTATCATTTTATTAATCATACCTTTCTATCTCAGTCTATCTGATTGATAATACTGGTGTATGTAACCATGTATGTAACTGTTGATACAAGGCAGGATGGATCCATGCTTTCATGTTGTTTACACCAAATTCTGACCCTACCATCTGAATGTCGCAGCAGAAATTGAGACTCATCAGACCAGGCAACGTTTTTCCAATCTTCTATTGTCAAATTTTGGTGAGCCTGTGTGAATTGTAGCGTCAGTTTCCTGTTCTTTGCTGACAGGAGTAGCACCACCTTTCTTCCCCATGCTGATGCTCGGTTTGAACTTCAGCAGGTCGTCTTGACCATGTCTACATGCCTAAATGCAATGAGTTGCTGCCATGTGATTGGCAGATTAGTTATTTGCATTAACGAGCAGTTGAACAGGTGTACCTAATAAAGTGCATGTTTCAACACACTGAGAGAAAAGGATGTTTTTTTTTAAATCTTCACCGAAATATTATCTTGAACAAAGATGCTGCAGATCACTAGAACTGGGAGATATTGGCTGGAGAACACCATGGAGCTATATCATGAATCCTCACATAGTCCAAATTCAAAACAGTGTTCGAAATAATGTGACAGAAAATAACATTTTACACATCGTTCTGAGCTTTTCTCCAACAATATACTGAATTTGTGGTTCTGAGTGAAAAACTAATTAACACAGACAGAAATGTCTATTTAGCAGCTTACTGAATATAGAAACACTTCTAGAAAAGCTTAATTGATTTTAAAAAGTCTGTTTTTCCCATAAGACAACAGAGGAGCCATTTGTTTATAATTCCTGTACATTTATAACCAATTGTGGGCTCAAATGCCTTTAAACTACAGAAAATGTGTTCCTACAGCTTAGGCTCTGGTTAGCTATTGAGGCCATAATAACAGTGGAAGCTCCTATTGGCTCAAGTGTGGTGTCAATGGAAAAGCCAAGAGCTCACCTCTATTTTGACATATGCTAGTTGGTTTGTTTACATGCAAAAGGGGTGACATTATTAATAATATAAGAAGAAACATTAACATTTGAACAACAATACGGCAGCTTGTGGATATCTTTTGATGTAATAATATGTTTGGACTAAATATGTCGTGGGATTTAGATCATCTGGATGATGGGTAGTGTGTGACAAATGAAATGGAAGCTGTGTAAGCTGCAGTTTAGTCTGGACAATATGGATCTGTGGATTATGATAATGCTTCATAGATTTATTTATTTGACAAAAGGGACAGTGTGCATTAAACAGCATTTTAACAAAATGCACCTAAATAAGAGACTCTCTAATTGTTTGTAAAGGTAAAGTTCCACTGATTGTCACACACCTGAGTGTGTGAAATTTGTTCTCCGCATTTGACCCATCCCCTGATGGGAGCGGTGAGCAGCAGCGGTGCCACGCTCGGGAATCATGTGGCGATCTAACCCCCCAATTCCAACCCCTGATGCTGTGTGCCAGGCAGGGAGACAATGGGTCCCATTTTTATAGTCTTTGGTATGACCCCGCCGGGGACCGAACCCACAACCTCCCAGTCTCAAGTCGGACACTCTACCACAAGGCCACTGAGCTGGTGTCAAACTGAGCTGGTGGTACTGAATTCCACTGATGTGATAGTCTGAAGGAAAAAACAGCCTGGCTGGATGCAGTTTGTCTCAGCAGGGTCTTGCACTCTCCCCTAGCTGCCTCTTTAGTAGCTCTGTCAGCAGTGGATCTGAAGGTTATGAAGCCGGGTAGAGGAGGAGGTGCTGAACCGTGCAAAATCTTATAAACAAGACAAATATTTTTATATATGATGAGGTTTTACCAGCTCAGTAGTTTATACTTCTTCAGAATATGGCAGTGATGAAATCTGAAAGGGTTCTTGTCTCATGTTGTAAGTGCTGGTTTCATTGTTGTAGAGTGTGCATCTGACCAACTTATCAAACAGTATGTGATGTGGGAGATGACCATTGAGAAAAAGTATATCTTGGCAGCTTGAGTTGAAAGGAAGTCCATGATAAACCTGAGGTTTGATAAACTAAACTTTACTTTAATCACTTACCTTTTTAATGTGGGTTTTGAAACTGGGGTTTGAGTCAATGTGCAGTCCTGGATATTTATATTCTGTGAAAACTTGTAACCTCTCCCTAGAGATGAAAATATCTGGTTTCAGAATTATGTTATTTTTTTGTTTTTGCCATATTAAGCTGCAGACAGGATTGATTGAGCCAAGATGTGATCAACAACATAGCATCTGTTAGCTTGGCTGCAACCTCCTTTGACGTCTTCCCATGACCAAAGATAACTGTGTAATCAGCGCACATTAAGGTATCACATTTATCACACACAGACGGCAGATCATTAATGTATGTGCTGAACAGGACTGTATCCAGTACAGACCCCTGTGGAAGACCAGTTTATAATTGCAGAAGGTTTGAGTTATCAGTTTTGACCAGTTGAGAGTGAGATGAAAGGTAGGATTTGATAAGGTTGAGGAACTCAATGGAGAGGCTGAAGTTCCAGAGTTTACTTAATAGGATTGAATGGTTAACAGTGTCAAATGCTTTCTGTAGGTCAAGGAAGACAGACCCCACTACCCCTCATCAGTCCACTGATGCCTTGACGTTTTCCATGAAGTACCATGTCGCTTTTTCTGTAATTGAGTGATTAGTCCTGATCACATTTCCTGAATCTGAAATGTGATCACTTTTGTAACATCTGACTTAGATACTGGTGTTGGATCTAATGGAGGCTCATTTGTATTAATAGTGACAGTATTGACTGTGCATATGTTGTTATGTTGGGCAGGGAAACGCTGGGCTATTGTTCGAGTGTGTCTGTGCCACATCAGCTGGAGTCTGTACAATTGTGCCATTAACCTTTAATTGAATTGGATTACGTGAGTGCCAACTGTTTGTTTTTGCTCTGACAGAAACATTTACTGAGCCTGCTGTGGTGGTTGTATCTTAAAATGGTCATCATTAATGAAACCACGTGGAGCGTAGCTTTCATACAATATGCTGTATAAGCAAACCACTAAAACAACAACACCTACAGCTGCTGTTTTATATATCATATTTAACAAAAATCAGGGGGAATGGGTAAACTAGCTATGGAGAACAAAACATTTTTTTTGTACAAGCCTATAATTATGTTTATTTCTGCTGTAAAGTTGGGCATTCTAACATGGGGGTCTATGGGGACTGACTGGCTTCCAGAGCCAGCCTCAAGTGGCCATTTAAAGAACTGCTGCAATTTTTGCCACTTCCGTGTAGGCTTCATTTTTTAGTGTGGAGGTTTCCGCTTGCGCCACACCCCCGGATGTGTTTCATTTTTAAACTTTTAAACTTTTCAGACCCAACCAACACTGGGTCCTTGTCATTGGTCCGACAGTCCATTAGTCCGACGTCCCGTTGTTCCGATATTTGATTAAACTAGGCTATACTGTATTTGTGTACCATAGAGGATCAGCAATGCAACAAAAGTAGGCTACTGGTTGAGATACAAGTGTCATAAAGTGGAGAGAATGAAACACCATAACCTCCTGTTATTAACTCTGGGGTCCGGGTTGTGTGGGGAGCTCTCTGCGGTGCCTAACGGCTCCCGGCGGGCGTATTTCTGCCTCGATGTTGCGCCGCGACTGGCTCTAGGTCAGCTGGGAAAGGTTTGAGGTGAAGCAGGCTCACGGCTTATGTGTTTGCCACTTTCTTTTTCATTTTAACCCACACCATGATCTTTTCCTAACCCTAACCCTAACCAAGTGGTTTTTGTGCCTAAACCTAACCAGACCTTAACCACAGGGCATCATGATGATTTCAGACCAATGGGCTGTCAGACCAATGGGCAGTTCCCCTAACACTGACTGCGTTTACATGCCCAAAATATTCTGATTTTTGCCCTTATTTTAAAAAAGACTATATTCCTACCGAGCTGTTTGCGTTGCTAATGAATGTTGGATGAATATTTCACTAATATTCTCATTAACATGCAGCCGTGCATGCTTTAATTTACCGGCCCTATGTCGCTTATCACATGGAAATATGGAAAAGTGGAACGGCTGAAGCCACTTGTCATTTTGCTGCCTTGAATGAAAATAGGATTTTTAGGAAGTTTTTCACAGTTGGTGGTGGCTCATAGCCTTCCTCTTTCGTTCCTTCAACCACCCTCTTGAAAAGGTCGGTGTTGTGATATTTGGGTATATCCGAAAACCTGCTAATATCCAAGTCTTAAATGTTTAAAAGTAGGTGTGTTTCTCCTTCTGATCAGAAATGTGGGCTTTTCTTTTGGGCGTGCATCTTTACCTCAGCCTTGCAAAATGTTGGCTAGTTGGATAATGTACAACGTATCCATGACAATGCACAGAGCCGACCATAAACCGACAAGAGGCTGCGTGTCATGCATATTCCAAATGCACAATATACATTTCCAAAGAATACTCACAGACTTTGATTAGTAAAACTGATGAAGTTCCTCTCTGAGCATCATATCTGGGATTCAGAGTTTTAAGAATCGGATAATTCTAATTAGACTGCATGGACTTTACACTGTTTATATATGTTGTATAAACATTTTTGCTCTGTCCCCCTGCTGGTCTGCCTATGAATTTGTCTAACATGTCAGGATTTGTCAGTATGTCTCTTACCACTTTTGTGGTATGCCTGTTTGTCTCTCTGATCTCTGTCTGTCTGTCTGTCTGTCTGTTGACCTAAACTCACCCTGATCATCCTTCCTCCTAATCCCCCCTCAACTATTCATCCCCACCTCCTCCTCCACTTAATGTTTTGGGTTTTCAGCTGCTGTGGATAGAAAGTCCATTTAGACACTGTCAATGTGTGTGTGTGTGTGTGTGTGTGTGTGTGTGTGTGTGTGTGTGTGTGTGTGTGTGTGTGTGTGTGTGTGTGTGTGTGTGTGTGTGTGTGTAAAACAGTCCTTCTGCGTCCATTTTGGGAGGCGAGGTGCGTCAGAGCGTGAAGGCGAGCTGTCGGTCCGAATTACATTCAGTTGTTGGGCACTCTGTGTGTGCTGTGTGTGGGTTGTGTGTCTAGGAACACAGCCTCAGCGCTGTAAAACTAAATGAAGGAATCTGTCTTTCCCTACAGTGTCATCGTTGCGTCTTAATCACCTCCAAAACACACACACATGCACACACCTCCCATCTCTGTCTCATGGGTTCTCTGCATTGCACAAGATGCATGTTTCTGCTCTCATGCTTCACCCAAACACACACACACATACACACGCACACACACCATACACACTTTGCTGCCATCCTTACACCTCAAATATCTTCCTGTTTTTCAGTTCCCCTGCTCAGACATGACCTCTAGCAACCTTTACTGGCAGCCTTCTGTCCTGTGTGAGTGTTCATGTGTGCATATTGAGAGAGAGAGATCAAGAAAGCATGAAGAAAAAAAATTTCACTTCAAGGTACACTAGGCAGGATTTTTCTAAAAAAAAACAAACAACAATGTATAGACTTATACAAAAGTAATCCCTCTCAATCATCATGTATGATGCACTTGACGTGTGTGGCAGTGTTTGAGCTGCCTGCTGTTTCTGGGACTATTTTTGGGCGTGTAGTCTCCAGCCAGTGAAAGGACTTACTAGCAACAAGATAGTAGCATGGAGCATATAAAAAATAATTAATTTACAAACCATGCTGTCACCCATTGGTTTGTGGATATGTATTTTGAAGCCTTAAGTCTGGTATTTCAGTCATTTCCATCTTGGATATTTGGAGTGACCAAATTTGGATTGAGAGAGTGGAGATAAACCTGATAGCTGCTAACTTGGTTAGCATGGTGCATTTATAGCTATGGTTAACTGTAATAATGCTAAAGCTATTATTTGCTAGCAAAAACAGGCTTAAAACCATTAAAACAAGATGTATGTACTGGAAAAAAACTGAATATTCGACTCATGGAGGGTCTTTATCACAACCAAATGCTCAACAAGACATTGTTTTGTCAATTATAACTTAAATTTACTTTCATGGATGGAAAACACACTAAAAAAGCTACAGCTATGGCTACGCCTATACTCTATGAATCTGGCGTTACGCCATGGTTACGTTACCTAACCTACTGTTGTCTAGGGCTGTACCCAAATATTTGGATATTCGAATATTCGTTTCTATGGGTAGGTATTCGTTATGAAAAATTTGTTATTCGAAATTCCTTTTTTTTATTTACTTTATTTATTTATTTATTTTATTTTTTTTACATTTTTTTGGTGCTAAATGTAGTCTTTTTATTCTTGGTAAATGTAGGTTATCAATAAAAATCAAAACTTTTAAATTGCATTGTTAAAAATGTGAAAATATAGTATCGCCTACCAACGGAGCTAGTGCGCATGGCAAGCTTGAGCGCATCCGTCTGAGGCTGTGGATCAATGCCAAAATTTACCACTTTATCACTATTCCCTCTAACTTGTAGCTGTTTTTTCATTATCTTTTGAATTTAATATGAATTATGGAACCGTTTTTGTCAACATTTGTTTCCCCCGTGTTGTACAATAAATTATTGTTTAAAGTTTCAACAAGTTTCTTTTGGAGTGTGTGACACAAGTGTGTTTTGAAAACGGCCGCAGACGGTCACCTGCTCAACGCATCAGTATCTTCGGATGCCATGTCAGTAATAGATTATAGATTACTAGATTTTAATAATAATGTCAAAATATAATTTACGGAGCAATTGAAGAGACGATCACTGCTGCCCGACCCGCAGGTCCATTTGGTCCCGCGGGTTACGGGTCAAACCGCGCATCACTACTCAGCTCAGTCTATAAAGGCTGTACACAACAGTAGACATTATATTCTATTCAGGCCGGCAGAACCAGCAGCACATCGGCTCTACAGTGCACGGCACTGCTGATTAACCATTTTATTGCAGCACAGAGTGTCTGCCAGCAACCAATTACTTGCAGAGGCTTCCTACAACTTGTTTCAACGGTTCCGATTTAATCAGAAGACAAATTAAACAGGATGACTAGCCAATGTGAAAATCAAAAGAAAGCATAGAATAATGTACTGAAGGAGACTGTTGTGCCATCACATTTTTTTGTGGTTTGAGAGCAAAGATCCGGTCGCTGCTGTGCAAAACTCCGCAATACAATTAGGTCCGAAAAAAACCCGGAGTCCGAGATATGACATGCAAGGTACCCTGGGTGTGCTGGTTGTTGAAGTTCTAGGATGCCGTGTCAAAATGTTACATTCATTGTCTTTTTTTCAAACTACTCCTCAGGTCTCGCGGGAATTGTACAGTTTGCATACAGTCTCTTTCAAAAAAAAACGTACTACGGTGGTGCAGCACCACAAATTGATGTCTTTTAACTAACATGTGGTTACGTTTTGCCAACATACGCATGTGGTTTGGTTTAAGCAACAAAAGCATATGGTCGTGTTTCAGAAAAAAACAACAGAGTTTGGCTTTAGGATCTTACAGGAAGCAATCATTGGCCTCCCGAGTGAAAGTGGGTGGTTATTTACCACGCTTTAAACATGTTTATTTTATATTTATTCATCTCTGCTGTTAAATTGGGCATTTTAACATCGGAATCTATGGGGACTGACTTGCTGTTGAAGCCAGCCTCAAGTGGCCATTAGAGGAACTGCAGTTTTTGGCACTTTGTTGGCTGACACAGCCCTGAATACGGTACATAAATAAATTAATTGATAAATAAACAAATATCAAACATAGCGAGACGAACGCCAAATGGACAAACCTCCTTCCTAAACAAGAGCGAATCCTGGGTTTGCTTTCACTTTAACTTTCAAGCACTGAGGGTAAAGATGGGAATCAAGAGCAATGCAGAGTTGGCCTGTTTTATGAGCGAGGTGCCAGTGGTTAGCTTAGTTAGCTTGCTAAAGTATCGGCTTTTCCATTACAACAAACATAACATTTCTCCAATGGTACAGTACAGGCAGTGTAGAGAGAGGGGTTTGAAAGTTGGGTTTGCAAACAGTCACCCACAATTCCTGCATAGTGTACCTCTGATTATAGTACCATGTTACCAAAACAATTTTTTTTTCATTAAATCCTACAACATATGAGTGTGTGTCTCCATGTCTGTGTGTTTAGAGCTCCAGCAGCAGATGAAGATATCGGTCAGTGAGCATCACGTTCCCTTACACACCACTAGTGCATTTACCGTTCAAGCATGATGCTCTCCAGGATGAATTATAGTGAATCTCACAGTACAAAAAATGGATAGCCACCATTCCAAACAACCAAGAATAGTTCTTATGAATAAAGAAACAGCTGACAAAAGCTGCTTATTCGTGTGTTTCCTAATATAACTGTGTTAATGTTCAAACTAAGCAAGCAGCCTGTTCTCTGAGAATCTTTTCTGATTTGGACAAACATAGAAGTCTGTTAACCATGTGACAATTATGAGATTTTGTTGAAAACATAATGATAATAATGAAGAACTCTGTGGAGAAACTAGCAGAGAGAGAGGTTTTTCTTTGTGTCATTTGTGCACACTTTGCATAATTTCTGTAGAAACTGAGAAGCTAAAGGATTGGTATACTCCTCAGCGTGATGAAAGTGCAGTGGGAGTTGAAAGCAGGTTGACGTGGGGCTGAGAGGACGGGAGGTCGAGTTGAGACTACCGCAGGCTTCAGGCAGAGCTGCCACAGGGCTGCGGTGGCAGCGTTCTCACACCAGTCACTTCCTCAGCCTTCTCACGCTATGAGGCTCACTGAGCTGTCAGTATCGCTCTGTGTGCACATGTGACTGTGCACTATCTCTTTATGAAAGCCTCAATTCCGTTAATTTCAGGGAAGCTTTTACATTTTTATTTCCTATTCAGGTAGATTCTTGCAAGAAAATACAGGTTTTTAACATTTCCTGCTTACTTGGAACAGACAAAAAATAAAGATAAGAATTCCAAGAAATACATGACATAATACAAACACAATGTACAGATTGATTTACTTGAAGCTGATCTCTACAAAGCACCTGGGACTGTGCTAATATGTCACCAAAATAACTACAATGAACAAAGGTGTCTCATGTACTGTACCTAAAAACATCCTGTTATTGGAGGATTGGTAGATTTGCTCTTTCATTGAAAACCTGTTCTGTGGTGGCCTCTAGTGGCTGCTCATGGATACTACAACAGGTCTGCAGACCAGAGAGAAGTGGGCCACATCACTCGATCAAAAGGCAAAGTAGAGTCGACGTAGCGTGTGTACGCAGCATTATAGGTACCTGCAATATTATTTTTTGGAACTTTTCAAAATCTAGGGTCCAGTATTTCAAAGCATTTAATCCAGATCAGATCAAAAACAGCCCCAGTTGTTCAGAAGTAATCCGATTGAATTTTGGCTATCGGCTTGGATCAAATCTTGAAAATGGGTTGCTCAAAAGAAAAAGAAAAATTGCGAAATAAGATTAGGTTATTTGACCCAGTCTTGGTTTTGATCTGGATTAAACCTTCAATATTTATTGTTCAGAAGTTTTAAGTGGGATTGGGTTACATTCGATGAAGAAAAATAATAATAATCTGGGTTATCCTGATCCCAATAATGGGTGGATTAAGGATTAGTCCACATGTAATAATCCCTGAAAAGATGTTAATATTGAACAAACAAAATTCAAAGATCTCCATTTTGTTCTCTTTAGCGCCCTCTATAGCAGTAAGTGGTATCTGGATCATGGGATCATGGGATTTCCAAATCTGGATTATCACTCAAGTAAAATCAGGATATGATCTCTGTTATTGTATTCTTTAAGACACGAATTAGAAGAGAATGACACTAATTTAGCTGTATTTCCTGATATGTTATTTAGAGCTCATAAATATAGCAAGAAGCAAGCCCATTAAAGCAAATTCCAAAACATACTGGGAGTCATTGTGAGTCTAAAACATTTGTGAGATGTGCTCACGGCTCTTGCTGCAGTGTGGTAGCTGTGTTTTGTACAATAGGTTTCGTTCATTTTAATTTGGTTTTAAATCAGAATGAGGGTCCTTTGACCAAAATGTTTAGAAGTTACTGTCTACAAAAGTCTTAAGTCTAGTTTAAATCTGTGATTTTTTTTACTTCCAGTTTTTTTTTTTTAAGGAAGTGTAGTTCTTGTCTGTCATGGGTGAGTGGGAAAGGCACTGTGTACTTGTTTACTGTTAGTTCATACACACAGTGTCCATGTAAAAAGGCTGTTGCAGTCATCATAGTGTGGGAAAACAAAAGCATCTAAAATGGCCTCTGAGCCTTTAAAAGTCCTGTCCAGCTCTCCTTGTTTAACGGCCGGTCTCCTGGTGTCTTCTCCATGCTCTTGAGACTGTGCTGGGACACACAGCAAACCTTATCCACACATATGGATGTGCCATCCTGGAGGAGCTGGACGACCTGCGCAACCTAATTGGGCTGCAGGTACCCTCTCATGCTACCAGTAGAGACATGGACACTAGCAGAACACAAAACTAGAGAAGAATCAGCAACCTCATGTAAAACCATTCCTTTTTGTGGGTTGTCTTGCTTTTGCCTCTCCATAGCACTTGTCCCTTTCATTTGCACCAAATCAGCTGAAACTGATACACAATCACTTGTGCTTCCTTAAACACAGATTGATATTCCTGAAGTTTAACTGACTTGGTGTTATACTGTGACCATTAAGTGTTCCCTTAATTTTTTTGAGCAGTGTATAATAAGTATGTTTTCTTCAGTATATCATCACCTGAAAATGAGAATCGTGTGTTCATCATCTTAGAATGAGCTGTTTATATCTACAAAGGGAGCGGGTCCTTGTTTATGGAGCTCACCATATTCACAGCATTGTATTTACAGTAACATAAAATGGGCATAAAGCAGACAGAGCTGTTGAACCCTTATTAGGCAGACCTTATGATACATGTTGTGGTTTGGTGCTGCAGCGTTTGAACTTTGCACTCTCTAAAAAACGTACCAGAAAAGGGAAGAAGTCTTCTTGGATGGACCAGGGTGTGAAGTTTTTCTGTGCAACGCATTTTTTTTCAGGGGAGGAAACCTAAATAAGAAAATGTACGGTAGCAGGCCGGCATCGATGTAAACCACTGAGGGAGCGAGCCCAGAGCACAGTGCTGTGGCAACAGATAGGCGTCTTCTGTCTATTCTATATCTAACCATGTGATATCTGATTGATGGGGGTGAATCCATTTGAATATGTATTGCAGTTGATTTGCCAGACAGTAATTTTGTGCTGCCAGTCCTCCTTGTGATTTGGGCATTTTTATAGTTGCCAGTTTTTTTTTTCTTGGTGTTTGGATTTTCCAGCAGAATTTTGAAATGATTGAGTCTGGTAATTTGAACCAGGAATGGGTGGGTTGGGATCATGGTGAAAAGATCATTTATTCTGGGGAGTATGGACATCTTCACTGTTGCTATTCTGCTGATTATGTTAAGTAGTAAATTGATCTAATGGTGGAGGTTTGTCAGTTATTGTTTTAAGAAGTGGGGAGAAGTTGAGAATGAACAGCTCTGACAGCCTGAGGGGGAATTATTAATGCTCCAATATGTGATGTGATTTGTGCAGAAAGGAATAGGTGAAGTGTGGGCTGCCACAACTCAGCTGTTACAATGCAATGGAAGGATGATGATTTATGCCAGTTATTGGAGGGAGGAGGGGGATGTTGGACAGGTTCAATTGTTGGTTACGTTTTTCTTAACCATACAGTGAACGTGGTGGAAGGTGACATTGTTGTTCGGTGGGTAGTTTGAGCTGTTGGATTGTGAAGTCCTTGACTGATTTCCTCAGGTCGTCAGTTGGTTGTTCGGGATTGCCACTGTAAACAAGATTGTCCCTCGTGCTGTGTGATTGTAATTCAAGGATTGTTTCTATCATGGCTTTGTGTTCAGTGCTAAAAGAGGTGAGCTGGGTGGTGAGTGTGTTGTTGGAGTGTTGTGGTGATTTGTTTTCCTGTGTGAGTGTGTTGATCTGGTCCTGGCTGTATTTGAGGCTTTGGGGCAGTGCTTGAAATTTACGGTGCGAAACTTCAATGATTCTGTTGTCAAGTCCTGAGAGTTTATGTTCAGTGGAGATGGGTATGTCACTTACCTCTGTGCAGCATGGTGGTTTGGGTGATCAGGATGGTGGTGCATGTGAGCTGGATAGTGAAGCTGGTCAAAATTTCTTCTTGTCGATGCTAGAGATGGATTTGCTGGTTAGAGTTGTGTTATGTAAGAAAGAAGAAAAAGCAGTTGTAGAAATTGGAAATTCGAAGGTTTTGTATCTGGGGAAAAAGTTTGAGGACAAAAGTTTGTTTGGCTGGTAGTCTAGCAGACAGGGGACTCCATCTTGGGTCTCAGACTGTCTAGTGAGTGTTGAGCTCACAGTAGCAACAGTGCCTCTCTCCGACCATTCTTAGTAACTTTTGAAAGAATGGGGCACTGATTTCAGACATGTAGACATAGGCAGGCTTCTTATTTCTGGCTGGTGGCCATTGATTTTGTTGGCTGAAATGAAATAAAGGAAAATCCAGCTACAGCCAGCTTCCTTAGCTGGACACTCACTGGTCTTGCTGGATTTGCCTGGTGGGCCAGCTTGCTCAATCAATCAACATTTATTTCTATAACCCTTTACAAAACCCAAAGGTACCCAAAGTGCTTAACAACAGTGTCAAATCACAATGAAAGTACACGAAGTACCAAACACACAAAAACAACAACAACAAAAAGACAATAAAGAAAAGAAACATAATGGAAAGTGCGACAGTGCTACAGGGCATTAAAAGCCTTTCAACATAGATGAAATACATTAAAACAGAATAAATAAACATTAAAAAAGGATAGCCCTAGTTGGAATTAAAAGCCATTCTAAAAAGGTAGGTCTTCGGCTTAGATTTAAAAAGGCCCAGATCAGTAGTGGTGCGAATGTCGGGGGGGGAGCTTGTTCCACAATCTTGGAGCAGCAACAGCAAAAGAACGGTCACCCCATTGTTTGTATCTCGACCTTGGGACTTCTAACAGAAGCTGACCAGACGAGTGTAGGGCCCTGCCACTATTGCGGATAGTTAAAATCTCTGACAAGTAGAGAAGAGTAGAGGAGCAAGGCCATTAATGCCATTAAAAACAAACAACAAAAGTTTAAAATCTACCCTAAAACAAACTAGAAGCCAGTTGAGTGACGACAGCACAGGGGCGACGTGTTCACATCTGGGCGTGTTTGTTTTCTTCTGTACAAGTTGAAGGCGTGAAAGGGAAGACTGGCTGAGGCCGACATAAAGGGCATTACAGTAATCTTACTTTGCACTCTATGGTTTCCTCTGTAGTTTCAGCTGAAAAAAGTGCTAGAAAAGAAAGAGGTAGAGGAAAGAGGAAGTCTTCTAGGAAGGACCAGGGTATTGGGGAGAAAATGTACGGCAGCAGGCTGGCACCAAAACCAACTACTGAGGGAGCGAGACCAGAGCACATTACTGTGGCAACAGGGAAGTGTGAATCCTCGCTGGACACAATGTAAAACCCCATAAATCTTTTAATTTAATTCTATTTTTCTCCACTTTTAAATTATTGTTAAGTGGAAGCTAGGAATATTTTGACTTTATTCTCATAGATTTACTACTTCATTCTTGTAATCTATATCATTATTTTTTTTTACATGCACTGATACTCATTTGTAATTATACATGTTGTGGTTTTGTGCTGCAGATTTTTTATTTTGCAATGTATGGTTACAGCAAAAAAAAAAAAAAAAAAAAGTCCCACACAAAAAAGAGGAAGTTTTTTTGGAGATCATTTTTCTGTGTAACGCAGTTTTTAGTTCAGTTTTGTGTCGTCTGTTCTGTCACTGATAAATGATACACAGCAGCCTGTGCGTCAGCGATGGGGAATATACAACAGAGAAAGCTTCGCTATTTTTTCCTGGGTAAGATAAAGATTCAACATTTTAATAGGAAAGCAGCTTTTGTATTTGTTTGTTTTTGTAAATTATCTTGTGTATCTTTGTATATTATATCTTATTGTATAGCACAGAAATGACGTATAAAACACTCATTTTTCAGTGTAAAGATCTTTCTCCTTATTTGCTAATCAGCATAAACCGCGCACTTAAATCAACACCAGCCACCTATCCTTTGAATCGAGCACCAGAAAAATAATTGAGAAATATTTTAATGGATTACAAATCATCTCCAAGACAGGACACAAGTGCTCAATTTTAATGACACAGAAAAGTCATACATACTTTGATACAGCCTTTTCTCACTCCCAACTTGTCAAATGCCGCCACTTTGACAATGAATGTTGGTGTCAGACACCAACACACTGCAGCAGCCAAAAATTGTTATAGCTTGAAAAATGCTATTTAAATAAAATTATGATTATTATTGTTATTATTATTAGTAGTAGTAGTAGTGATTCTATTTTTGCACAGCTAACTGAATGTTATAAGCCATATTGTTCTTTTCTGTTCTCTCCTATAGTCTCTCTATGTTTGACCTCTACTCCACCTGCTGCAGGTCAGTCCATTCTCCTGCGTGATGCATAAAAACCTTTTAGTTTTCATTTTAAATTCTTTGTAAATATTAAAATATTGTATGTATGTATGTTTATATGTCTGATAGATGGCCAGATCAGACTCGTTGGGTCTGGGTCTACTCGCTGTGCTGGGAGAGTTGAAATCTATTACAACAACATCTGGGGAACAGTCTGTGATGACTATTGGGGCTTAACTGATGCTACGGTGGTGTGCAGACAGATGCACTGTGGTACGGCACTGAGTGCCCCTCAGTCAGCTCACTTTGGTGCAGGAACCGGACAGATCTGGCTTGATGATGTGGGCTGTTCAGGAAGTGAAAGGTCTCTAACTGAGTGTCAGCACAACGGATTTGGGACACATAACTGTGGACATGGTGAGGACGCTGGTGTGGTGTGTTCAGGTGAGAAAACCTTTGGATAACGAGTTTTCAATAAAATGTATCTTTTTCTGTATATTTGAACAGCTCTGTGCTTTAGTCTTTGTGGCTTGTCATGAGCTGCTCAGATGCAGCACTGGAAAAGACCTGGTCACCACACACTGCAGCACGCTTTTAGAACTGAAGAACAGAGTAACAAGTGGGAAATGCCCAACCTGATATCAGGTTGCAGATTGGAAATGCCCCCACCCCAAGAAAATGATCTGACATCTCATCTGTATTCTGTGCTGAGGTGTGCCAATCAATTGGCTGAGTCTATTTTGTGCTCTGGAAGAGTTTAAATGAATCACACCAATGTTCCCAGAGGATAAATGTACCAAATTTCATCCAATAGTTGTTGAGATCTCTTAGCCTGGACCAAAGTAGTGGACTGACAGCCATGCTCTGGCTAAAAATACACCACATACAGAAATGAAAACAGAAACTTGAGTAGAAAGGCACATACACACAATACCAAAGCACATATAAGGGAGACATGAGACAACTGTCACAGTTTAAACTCTGGTTGTCCCTTTCTGTAGATTTATACACTCCAATCATAAAACAATCAATAACAGTGAATTACATTAAATGATTAGCAAAGTTATGTTCCTGTTTCAGGATATCAGGAATCACAGGTTTGGACCCAAACGCGAAAACAGAGAATGAGACAGCCGTGGGAAATTCAGTGATTTAATTTGAAAAATAGCTTATAGGAGTTCCAAGGCATGCAGGTACCAGGTAAGCCAACAACACCAAGAACAGGAACAGGCAAGAAAACATACTAAAAACCTAGAAAACAAATTCCTCATAATAAGTGAACATGTGAAAACAAAGACAGATTTTAGGCTGACAAAACGTCCTCTTTTTCCTGGACATGTCCACTTTTCACGTCCGGCCCAGGCGTCTGGGGGGTGTTTATAAATTGATGATATTGTCCAGTTTTCCGTGTGTGTGTGTGTGTGTGTGTGTGTGTGTGTGTGCGTGTGTGTGTGTGTTAGAGTGCGGAATGGCCGCATATTTCTGTCCAAACCCGACAGTCATTCTGTTATGTTATGTCCGAAACCGAACCGAGCCCGACATTATTTAATTACTAAAGCACTGAGTTTGTGTCACACAGTTGTTATGGTTACAGGCTATTTAACAAGCCGGGCGTGCATCGTGCGCCGTGGGTGCTCAGCGGAGAGGGGGACCTCCATGTTTGAGATTGGAGCGGGCGGTGGGAGGCCCGAGGCTTCCACTGAGGGGAGAGGGAGAAATATAACAAAACAAGATAAAATAGGAAAAACCTGTCTCACTCTTTTATTTTATTTTCACCGTTTAATCAAGGCGGAGGTAGGCAGGCTCCGAGGCTACAGCGAGGGGAGAGGTAGAAACAAACAGCCAATGTGTGTGTTGTGTTCAGGTGTTGTCACGTAAATAACAGTGCCCAAGCAATAAACAGGACAGACAGGATTTTATTTATTTTTACACTACATTTTCACTGAAAGCTGACCGAATCCGACCTGAGCCCGAATACAATTTATACATTTTTGATTGAACCTGGCCCGATCCGTAGGGACCTGTTGGGCTCTGATCGGGTAGCCACACTCTAGTGTGTGTATGTGTCCCCTATCTATAGGGGTCTATCTGAATTTCTGTCTTTGAGAGATATTATTTTGTAATATAACTAAATTTTCTATCCATACATATAAACTTTAAATAGGTATATTAAAATTGTAAGGCATCTTTGAGTAAACTTTTATAATTATTGAAGCCTTGATCCAATCGTTGCAAAGATTATAGAGTAGAGCAGAGTAGAGTAGAGCAGAGAAGAGTATAGTAAAGCAGAGCAGAGTAGAGCAAAGAAGAGCAGAGTAGGGTACAGCAGAATAGAGTAGAGCAGAGTATAGAGACTAGAGCAGAGTATAGTAGAGTAGAGCAGAGCAGAGTAGAACAAAGTAGAGCAGAGTAGAACATAGTCAAGAAGAACAGAGCAGAGTAGAGCAGAATAGAGTAGAGCAGAGTATAGTAGAGTAGTGCAGAGCAGAGTAGAACAAAGTAGAGCAGAGCATAGTAGAGTAGAGCAGAGTAGAGAAGAGTATAGTAGAGCAGAGTAGAACAGAGCAGAGTAGAGTGGAACAAAGTAGAGAAGGGTAGAACATAGTCAAGAAGAACAGAGCAGAGTAGATCAGAATAGAGTAGAGCAGAGTAAAGTAGAGCAGAGCAGAGCAGAGTTGAACAAAGTAGAGCAAAGCAGAGTAGAACAGAGCAGAGTACAGCAGAATGAAGTAGAGCAGAGCAGAATAGAGTGGAACAAAGTAGAGAAGGGTAGAGTAGAGCAGAGTATAGTAGACTTGAACAGAGTATAGTAGAGTAGAGCATAACAGAACAAAGTAGAGCAGAGTAGAACATAGTCAAGAAGAATAGAGCAGAGTGGAGCAGAATAGAGTAGAGTAGAGTAGAGTAGAGTAGAGTAGAGTAGAGTAGATTATAGAGTAGACCAGAGTAGAGTAGAGCAGAGCAGAGTATAGTATAGTAGAGCAGAGTATAGTATAGTAGAGCAGAGAAGAGAAGAGCAGAATAGAGTAGAGCAGATTATAGAGCAGAGCAGAGTATAGTATAGTAGAGCAGAGAGGAGCAGAATAGAGTAGAGCAGATTATAGAGTAGAGCAGAGTGTAGTAGAGTAGAGCAAAGTAGAGCAAAGTAGAGCAGAGCAGAGTAGAGCAAGACTTTGGACCACAAAGTTATGTGGTTTAACTACTGACCATTCCATTTTGTCACTACCGAAATGATCATGTCACTACCGAAACTTTACCATAAGTTTCGGTAGTGACATTCGTAGCTACTTTTCAGGATAACTAAAGAATGCTAGCAGTCACATGGCTAACAAACACATGCTTGAAGAGTTGTTCACACAGAAAAACATAATGTTTTGCATAAACCCCCCAAATTTTTACATAATTGAAAAGAACATGTGTTCAGTAGTGACAGTTTTAAACGTTACACACTGATTTTATGACTTTGGAAGACATTTATCTCCAAAATGATGGGAGTCAGCAATTTACCATGCAGCCATGTGGGACGGGGGTGCAGTACTACCCATAGACATAGACACATAGATGCCGCATTGACTGCTGCTGCCGATTGGAGTGACGTGCCTACACAGCGGCCATCTTGGTACAGTACTGCAGTACTGCTAAATAGAATAAAGGAACCCAGAAAACTTCAGGTCTTTATTTAGAAAATTGCCTGTAGGGTATATATTGCATTTGATTATTATAATCATTATCATTATTATTATTGTTATGATTATTATTATAACTATATTGGTATTACTATTATCATTGTATTATTATTATTATCATCACCATCATTATAATTATATTGCTATTATCATTATCATTTTATTTTTATTATCGTTATTATTATTTTTATTATCACTCTCATTATTATCATTATTATAGTGGCAATCTAGCTACAAAAAATGCCACTTAAGGGAAATTGAAGACATTTTTAACTTGTGATGGTGTGTAAAAATGCCATGGATGCGCATTTAACACTTTATTAACATGCGAGTCTTAAAAACACCTACAAAAGGCCGGAGGCCGAATGACTTTAAACAAGCTCGTATCCAAAAGAACAAAAATACTAATACAGCAAACTCCCTTAGACGGTCACATACACAGGCACGGTTGAAAAACTTTGTGGCGTCCCCAGATCCTAATCACCTGTGTCTCATTTATCTCACCTTTGCCTGCTGATTACTACCTATGCCCAGATGTGCAGGTAACCATAGCAACCATGAAAACCAATCTCTGCACTCTAAGGTCTGGTTTTTTTTTCAGACCAGAGGCAGTTTATAGAAGAAATAATATTGCATTTTAACCGAAATTATGTCTCATATTAGTAAGCAGCTGTGTAATACGTGGGATAATGCAAAGTGAGCTGGAAGTGTTATGGATAGAACCCGGATGCTTAACAACCTGCTCACTTGATATTATCCCTTACGTACACCTTACCTGTGAAAAGTGGTTCCACAGAATCTGGTTTGTATGTTCCGCTCATTTGAACATCCATAAGTGGCACAAAAGTTCGGCATCTTTTTCAGTCAGAAGACTGTCTGCTGAAAACATTAAGTAGAATTTGTATTTGGGTAGTGAAACCGGCATTTTTAAAATGTCCAAGCATCCTGTGTCATAGCTACATGTGTGACGTTTTTAACAAATCAAACCGTTTGGAAATCAGTCTAAAATTCGGTGAATAATTCTACTTTGAGATTGTAGAGTACCTCTTTCCTCCATAGATGTACATGCACTACTGCCTCTGCTAGCCCTGTACCAAGATGGCGGTGCTTTAGGCACGCCCCTCCACAGTCAATGCGGTGTCTATGTATATATGTCTGGTACTACCTCCCTTTTTCAGAAATTAGGGGTGTGGCTAAAATCCAGACTCAATCAGTGCATTAAAACTCTTGTGTTTCAGTAGTGACTTGAAAACAAGGGACACTATTTTTTTTTAGAATAGTTTCTTTATTTAAAAATTAATCCCACAATACATCTAAATCTTTCAACTTCTGTTTAAAGGGATAGTTTGGGTTTTTGGACATGAAGTTGTGTGAAACGTTGACCATCTGTCAATGAGCCTCCTGCTCTGAGAAATGGCCCGTAGCTTACCGGAGAAAAAGTAGTTCTTTAGATATAAGGGGGGCACGTAACCAAAAGGTTTTAAGCTACAAAAAAGTATGCATGTGTTTTGTTAGACTATTTCAATCATTTTAAAACATCCTCGCATTACGTCAGACCTTGCTATCAATTGGGACTATTTTCTGGCCACTATCACTCCGCCATGCAGGCCTGCAAGACAGCACGCCAACAGAAATCAATTAGACGAGTTCATCACCACACCGTGCAGGTGCGCAGGATAGCAACGGCTAACGAAAACTTCATCGGCTGTTTCCAACAGAGAACCAGTAGGCTATTATTAGTGAGGAAGAAGATGTACTAGCCCTATGTATACCTACTACTACACCGGCTCAGGCTCACGACACACCCTCATCAGCTGCTGTAGGTAAACAGAGGAATACCAAAATGGTGCGAACAGCTGTGGGAATAAAAACATCCCCGGCTCCCAATTCCATCGGTTTCCTGTTACAGATGTAACCCGTAAACAATCTTTGTTATCTCAAGATAACAAATTAATTAATTCGTTATCACAAGATGGTTAGCATGGTTAAGCTGAGTCAAGCTGTGTCATTCCAAAGTAGTAGAACATAAACACTTCCTCTTTACAGTAAATCAGCTTCACACTTGCAAACATTGCCACTCTCTAAAAATGAAAGAGTACTACAGTCATAGAACCTGTTTGTCTGATCAAATGTTTATAGTGTAACAGAGATAGAATAATATTATTAACCTTCACATTTTTACACACCACATGCTTATTGAAAAAAACAAATACAGCTATGATCAAAGCTGTAATACATTTAATGTTTTATCATTGTGCTATTTTTCAGCAATCCTCCCAAAGCCCAGAATCTCAGTGAATCCTGCTGGGGAGGTTACCTGGGGTCAGAATGTTGGCATCACTTGTTTGTTCTCAACTCAGACCCGACAGCTTTTGAGTGCAACATTCACTTTGAGAAAGACTTCAGGTTCATTCAGAAAGACCCAAAGATCAAGTTCCAACTCTGCTAAGTTTAACATACCTAAAGTCAACTTTAATGACGAAGGATTGTACCAGTGTCAGTATCAGATGACGGTTTCGAATCAAGACTTCAGCTCCCCCTTAAGTGACTCCATCAGACTTTCTGTAACTGGTAAGGAAATTAATCTATTCCCTGAACTTGATATTTCATTCACTTTTTAAAAGAAGTATTTCAACATCTTGTGAAATAAATGTATTTACTTATTGATGAGAGTTAGATGAGAAGAGCGATTCTACTCCTCTACCAGTGAGTGACATCACTCTTCTCATTAATCTGCCAGAGCAAATGTTAGCATCATACATTTCTGGAACCACAAATACATTATATTTCTACCTTATGATGTAGCAGATATGGAGAAACTTTACATTTCATCAATGCTGTGGTTAATGGGTGGTTTAGACGCAAAAACCACCTTGTTATGGTTAGAAAAAGTTCATGTTTTGGCTTAAAACACTTGGTTTTGGGGGCACAGTCCTGTCTAGAAATACAGCGATGTCTTGGTAAAAAGGAACAACTTGTCATTGCACGATCTTGGCTGATAAAGCAACAATGACTCAATGAAAAACAATTGCTTTTTGTCAAACTGTCCTAGCAAAAAAAGCAACTATTGCTCAATTAAAAACAGCCATCTTTGTTTTGCACTATGCAGGAAGAAAACGCAACAATGAACTTTTTGTCGTACTGTCCCACCAGAAAATGCATCAATGGCTCGGCAAAAAGTAATCCCTTTTTGTTGCACTATTCTGGCAGAAAACAGGTAACTAATACAAAACCAAATTAGTAGCTTGTTGGTCTCGAACAGTGCTCTGCAGTGGTCCAAAGCTTGATAGGTGTCTTGCTCATGTGACAAACCATCCACTATCCTCTCCATATCTGGATGATTAAGTCAGCTCATATATTATATCTCTGAAGAAACGTTAATATGATATGTGTAAAACATGCAAATGTAATATATTTGTGATTTCCAGAAACGTTCAGTGCCAACATTTTCTTCTAGTGACCAGGCTGTTGTCTACTTCGTAGGAAACCTCCCAAAAAACATGTATTACTTTGACTTAAAAGGAAATTTAGCAAACTAAAGAAAACAGCTCATATTCAATCTATTTCTCATTCTGACATTGTGTTATTTTTTTCAGTGAAACTCCCAAAACCCAGCGTCTCTATGAATCCTGTTGGTGAGGTTACTTGGGGTCAGGATGTCAGCATCACTTGTTCAATCTCAACTCAGCATTTAGGTGGGACATTCATTCTGCAGCAGACCTCAGGCTCATTCAGGAAGACTCAAACATCAAGTACCAACTCGGCTACTTTTAACATCGTCCAAGTGGACTTTGACAATGAAGGATCGTACCAGTGTCAGTATCAGACAAGGGGACCAAGTCGAGACTTCAGCTCCCCCTCAAGCGACTCTGTCAGACTCTCTGTTGCTGGTAAGGAAATTAGTGAATGAATAAAATAACACAACACAACAAAGAAGGCAGAATAACAATACCAAGATTATTCAAACAAAAGCTAATGTTGTATTTTAACATAGCAAGACTATTTAATCTGGTTTGAAAATTGTTCAATGGCGCATGACGCCACAATGGTTCAACTGCCCAAATAAAATCAAATGGGGTTAAAATTGATTTAATCATGCTGCTCTTCTAGACTTCCGAAATGTTATAGGATCAAATGGATTAAATCCTGATAGTGAAAGGAATCATTTTGCAGGGGTTGTGATGCTCAAATTCTTTTTCCAACTGATTCACTGAAATATCTTTCACAGTAAGTCAATCAGAAAAAAGTCTTTTTGGCCCACAGGGCATCACGTGACAGACACCAGATATTGCAGTATCACAGTTTGGCCACAACAAAACTTGGCCTCAAAGCCCGGCTCACTTACTGGAGGCCTGTTTAGGAACATTAAGAAACCTGGGGTTTTGCACATGGGGATTATTTCTACATATGTTCACCTCATTATTTGAAACTTTGGCCATGTTCAATATGAACATCCTTCATTGTAACACTCGAGAGGCCTTTAAGACATATAATACAAAAAGCATAAAAGGTCCTCTGTTAGACTGTAGCCAACATGTTTAATATTGTAATAATGCAGAAACACACTGATGGTTTTGTTAGAATCTGTAATTAATTATAACATTATTTCTATATCTGCTTTAATCAACAACATAAATGATAGAACAAATGTTGCCTGCCTTGACATTTGACAATGAAGGATAAAACAACAGATATAATAGTTTGTGCTTGTGGTGCATTTTTTCTGACACTGAAAAACACTAATTCACTCACGTAACTACACACAGTCTGCAACATTTTAACATAGCATGACTGTTACCTACCCGAGTCTAGCATTAATGTTACCTTAACGTTACATTGCCCTGATGGCTAGTGTATTGCTTACATGGCATAAGTTTAGCTAACTAACGTTAACGTGATGGAGCATTATCTTCTAACCTCACACAGATGCCCTTTGTTCATATTTACTATCACCCTAAATTCCAACACTTCTGTATTGTATTTTGACTTCGGTGCATGCCAGTTAGCAGCTAGATATTGAGCCAAAAAAACACCGATACATGCTAATAAGCACTAACATATAAATAAAATGATAATAAAATGTCACTTATTGAAAAACTGGAGCACTGGTGTCTTGATCTGTATGTTGGTACAATTATCTGCACAGCACATCATATCACTTGTCTGATATTTGTACAAAAAAAATCTCCGACAGGTTGCGGCCAGCTGGATCCCACATGTCAAACACAGCAGAGAGGTCAAGTTGAGTGGCCTACGGTGAGGCCTGGCTGACAGCCTGTCAGTCAAAGTGGCCACGGCTTAATTATGCAGAACTTTAAGCCTTAATAACATTTAAACGGGATCATTATAAAAAAATATTCATCCCCCGTACAGTTGTCATCAATGATCGAAATAAGCCATAGAGACCGAAACAGGTTTTTGCACCAGGCTGGAAACATGTTTATTTTAGCTGTGTAGTTGGACATTTTAACATGGGAGTCTATGGGGATTTGCTCTGTTTGTCAGCCAAGTGGCCAGATGATGCACTGCAGTTGTTGGCACTTGTGCACTGGCTTCACTCATCAGCCCTGAAGGTGTCTTGCTCATGTGACAAACCATCCACTATCCTCTCCATATCTGGATGATTAAGTCAGCTCATATATTATATCTCTGAAGAAACGTTAATATGATATGTGTAAAACATGCAAATGTAATATATTTGTGATTTCCAGAAACGTTCAATGCCAACATTTTCTTCTAGTGACCAGGCTGTTGTCTACTTCGTAGGAAACCTCCCAAAAAACATGTATTACTTTGACTTAAAAGGAAATTTAGCAAACTAAAGAAAACAGCTCATATTCAATCTATTTCTCATTCTGACATTGTGTTATTTTTTTTCAGTGAAACTCCCAAAACCCAGCGTCTCTATGAATCCTGTTGGTGAGGTTACTTGGGGTCAGGATGTCAGCATCACTTGTTCAATCTCAACTCAGCATTTAGGTGGGACATTCATTCTGCAGCAGACCTCAGGCTCATTCAGGAAGACTCAAACATCAAGTACCAACTCGGCTACTTTTAACATCGTCCAAGTGGACTTTGACAATGAAGGATCGTACCAGTGTCAGTATCAGACAAAGGGACCAAGTCGAGACTTCAGCTCCCCCTCAAGCGACTCTGTCAGACTCTCTGTTGCTGGTAAGGAAATTAGTGAATGAATAAAATAACACAACACAACAAAGAAGGCAGAATAACAATACCAAGATTATTCAAACAAAAGCTAATGTTGTATTTTAACATAGCAAGACTATTTAATCTGGTTTGAAAATTGTTCAATGGCGCATGACGCCACAATGGTTCAACTGCCCAAATAAAATCAAATGGGGATAAAATTGATTTAATCATGCTGCTCTTCTAGACTTCCGAAATGTTATAGGATCAAATGGATTAAATCCTGATAGTGAAAGGAATCATTTTGCAGGGGTTGTGATGCTCAAATTCTTTTTCCAACTGATTCACTGAAATATCTTTCACAGTAAGTCAATCAGAAAAAAGTCTTTTTGGCCCACAGGGCATCACGTGACAGACACCAGATATTGCAGTATCACAGTTTGGCCACAACAAAACTTGGCCTCAAAGCCCGGCTCACTTACTGGAGGCCTGTTTAGGAACATTAAGAAACCTGGGGTTTTGCACATGGGGATTATTTCTACATATGTTCACCTCATTATTTGAAACTTTGGCCATGTTCAATATGAACATCCTTCATTGTAACACTCGAGAGGCCTTTAAGACATATAATACAAAAAGCATAAAAGGTCCTCTGTTAGACTGTAGCCAACATGTTTAATATTGTAATAATGCAGAAACACACTGATGGTTTTGTTAGAATCTGTAATTAATTATAACATTATTTCTATATCTGCTTTAATCAACAACATAAATGATAGAACAAATGTTGCCTGCCTTGACATTTGACAATGAAGGATAAAACAACAGATATAATAGTTTGTGCTTGTGGTGAATTTTTTCTGACACTGAAAAACACTAATTCACTCACGTAACTACACACAGTCTGCAACATTTTAACATAGCATGACTGTTACCTACCCGAGTCTAGCATTAATGTTACCTTAACGTTACATTGCCCTGATGGCTAGTGTATTGCTTACATGGCATAAGTTTAGCTAACTAACGTTAACGTGATGGAGCATTATCTTCTAACCTCACACAGATGCCCTTTGTTCATATTTACTATCACCCTAAATTCCAACACTTCTGTATTGTATTTTGACTTCGGTGCATGCCAGTTAGCAGCTAGATATTGAGCCAAAAAAACACCGATACATGCTAATAAGCACTAACATATAAATAAAATGATAATAAAATGTCACTTATTGAAAAACTGGAGCACTGGTGTCTTGATCTGTATGTTGGTACAATTATCTGCACAGCACATCATATCACTTGTCTGATATTTGTACAAAAAAAATCTCCGACAGGTTGCGGCCAGCTGGATCCCACATGTCAAACACAGCAGAGAGGTCAAGTTGAGTGGCCTACGGTGAGGCCTGGCTGACAGCCTGTCAGTCAAAGTGGCCACGGCTTAATTATGCAGAACTTTAAGCCTTAATAACATTTAAACGGGATCATTATAAAAAAATATTCATCCCCCGTACAGTTGTCATCAATGATCGAAATAAGCCATAGAGACCGAAACAGGTTTTTGCACCAGGCTGGAAACATGTTTATTTTAGCTGTGTAGTTGGACATTTTAACATGGGAGTCTATGGGGATTTGCTCTGTTTGTCAGCCAAGTGGCCAGATGATGCACTGCAGTTGTTGGCACTTGTGCACTGGCTTCACTCATCAGCCCTGAAGGTGTCTTGCTCATGTGACAAACCATCCACTATCCTCTCCATATCTGGATGATTAAGTCAGCTCATATATTATATCTCTGAAGAAACGTTAATATGATATGTGTAAAACATGCAAATGTAATATATTTGTGATTTCCAGAAACGTTCAATGCCAACATTTTCTTCTAGTGACCAGGCTGTTGTCTACTTCGTAGGAAACCTCCCAAAAAACATGTATTACTTTGACTTAAAAGGAAATTTAGCAAACTAAAGAAAACAGCTCATTTTCAATCTATTTCTCATTCTGACATTGTGTTATTTTTTTTCAGTGAAACTCCCAAAACCCAGCGTCTCTATGAATCCTGTTGGTGAGGTTACTTGGGGTCAGGATGTCAGCATCACTTGTTCAATCTCAACTCAGCATTTAGGTGGGACATTCATTCTGCAGCAGACCTCAGGCTCATTCAGGAAGACTCAAACATCAAGTACCAACTCGGCTACTTTTAACATCGTCCAAGTGGACTTTGACAATGAAGGATCGTACCAGTGTCAGTGTCAGACAAAGGGACCAAGTCGAGACTTCAGCTCCCCCTCAAGCGACTCTGTCAGACTCTCTGTTGCTGGTAAGGAAATTAGTGAATGAATAAAATAACACAACACAACAAAGAAGGCAGAATAACAATACCAAGATTATTCAAACAAAAGCTAATGTTGTATTTTAACATAGCAAGACTATTTAATCTGGTTTGAAAACTGTTCGATGGTACATGAAGCCAAAATGGTTCAACTGCCCAAATAAAATCACCCCGATAATCCAGGGATGATGGACACTATTTCCGCACTGTGCAGCCAGTACAGCAGACCCCAAGTGCGTCTTACTTTGGTGGCTGAACAGCAAACTTCTGGTTTAGTGCTCTGCTAACTGGAATGGGGATAAAATTGATTTAATCATGCTGCTCTTCTAGACTTCCGAAATGTTATAGGATCAAATGGATTAAATCCTGATAGTGAAAGGAATCATTCTGCAGGGATTGTGATGCTCAAATAAATTTGTCCACTGATTCACAGACATCTCTTTCACAGTAAGTCAATCAGAAAAAAGTCTTTTGGCCCACAGGGCATCACGAAATTTGGCCATGACAAAAATTGGCTACAAAGCCCGGCTCACTTACTGGAGGCCGGTTTCAGAACATTAAGAAACCTGGGGTTTTTGCACATGGGGATTATTTGTACTTATGTTCACCTCATTATTTAAAACTTTGGCCACGTTTAATATGAACATCCTTATTATTATCATTATTATTCATTATATGCTATATAGGCTGATAAGACATAAAATATGAAAAGCATTAAAAGGTCCTCAATAAGACTGAGGCTGTGTTAGTTTGATAAAACACATTATGGCCTCACCAAACGATTTTTTGTTATTATTAATATCTATTGTTATTGTACTGATAAAGAGTTTAAAACCATTTGCCTCTGGCTGCAGATTTGTGCTGCATTGTGTTCACATCCTGCCTCTGTGATTTCACTGTGCTTACAATGATTTTAAAATTGTTGTTGCGTGCAGGGCCCAGTATATCTTTAAATGTGACTATCTATGCTAAAAAATTAGTTCAGGATTTCAATACTCAACCAGAAATATATTTCAAAAATGAGCTCTGTTAATGGAGGAAATGCACTCAACTGAAGTATGTCGGACTCAAAGGAGACACAGTGTGAGCTTTGGAGAGAATCACTGAATGTTAACATACCATTTGTTTGTTACAACAATATTCTACAGGGTGCATTTACACTGTAATATACACCATAAGTAATATGTAATAAGAAACAAAACAAACATCATTTACTTTAACCTTTTTTCTAGATAGATTTTTTATGCAATCTTTGCTGATTCATAAAAGCACAAATTTAATATTGTCTTGACACTGTTGTCTCTTTTGTCCTCAGTGCCACTGCAGCAGCCCGACATCTCCCTGACATCTCCTAACAGAGGGCTGGTCTGGAGTCCTGAAGGAGCAGAGGTCACCAGGGGTTACAGCTTCACCTTCACCTGCACTTCTTCCTCCTCTTATCCTGGAGGAGTATTGTCTCTCATCTTCTCTGACTCCAACATCATCGACACCAAGCCAGCAGTCAACCACTCAGCCTCCTTTACCTTTCCTGTAGCTGAGTATGAACACCAGGGAAACTACAGCTGTGTGTATGAAGTCACACTGTCCTCAAGGACATTCAGTTCTACACAGAAAGCACCCATTAGTGTCATCATTAAAAGTAAGTAGAATGTAGTATTTAAACTAAATGTTGTGTTTAATGAACAATAGCTGAATGATACATAGACTGCTACTGCACTTACTGTATATGGCTGCATCGGCAGCACAGCCTGTAAACCTTCAGTAGTTTAAACCTTCAGACTAACATGTTGCAGATTTAAAAAGAATTCAGGCTGGAAATAAAGTGTTTCAAATGATCATTAAGCATGTGTTTGTAAATCATCCCTGCTAGAGAAATGAAAGGTTGTAGTTACAGAAAAAAATATCTATATTTATGAAAATATATTAAAATATTTATGAAATTTCAATACTTACAACCTGTCACCTCGATTCCGATTTCTGAAACCTGTATTAGCCAAATTAAATTAGTGTAAAGAAAACAAAAAAAAATTCACTAAAATTGCCAAGAGTTGACTAAAATGTCAAGACTTTTTGCCACCTGAACTAAAACTTTTTGAGCTGTCAACTAAAACAAGACTAACACTATGAATAAATGATTAAAACTGAAAATATGACTAAATCTTTTTTTGTCTTAAGACTAAGGTCCTGTCTAAACATGTACAGTTATTTTTGTAAACACAGATTTTCCTCTACATTTTGGCCTCTGATCCACATGCAATCTGAATTTTAGGGTGACTGAAACAGAGATGTAAAACTCCTTCCAAGATGCAGAATGTATAAAAACTCTGGTTATGGTTTATATGATTGGACGAGCAACACGGAGCGTTTGGGAAACTATGACGGACTATGACTACGATGGACTACCGGTTAGCTGATGTTTTGTTGGCACTGCTTGATAATGTCTTCATTATACTTAAACCTACCCCCTGGGTCACACTGCCTATATGTGATCAATGTGTGACGACTGCTTTGCTGAACTGCTGCGGCTCACACATGTGTGGTGTTTCCACAGACAGCGATGCTGCTGCAGAACTGCCTACTGCTAAAACTACTGTTCTTCCACAATTAAATACTGTATTGTCATTGCGCCTGAGCAGGGCTGGTCACATGGGCAATATGCCCAGCATTAGTGTTGCTGCACCACTTCACAGATGAGCAGAGATCTGCTGCATCCAATGTTATTGCCCCAACTCAGCATCCACGGTTTGAAGTCAGCCAGAAACAACGGTTTTAGATCAGGCCCAAGCATTTTGCAAAAGGTAACATTAGCCTGTACACGTCACTGTCATTTTTGAGGAGGTGTGAGTGCTTAAAGGGATAGTGCACCCAAAAATGAAAATTCAGCCATTATCTACTCACCCTCATGCCAAAGTTTTAGAGTCCTCACATCCCTTGCGGAGAGCCCAGGGGAGAGTGGGTAGCAGCACAACTCCACCTAATGCAGGCTTATGGCACCCCAGATTAAAACATCCAAAAAACACATAACTGAAACCACAAAATATCTCCATACTGCTCGTCTGTAGTGATCCAAGTGTCCTGAAGCCCCGACATAATTTTTTTTTTTGGCAAACTCCATTTTTAGCCTCATTGCAGCCTGTAGCTCTAACTGCCTCTCTGTGGACCGTGCTCACCTGTGTGTGCAAGACCGTGAGACATGGGCACCGCCTTCATGTGTGTTCACGTGCATTCTCATGCGCAAGCACGCACGTGAGCTCAGTGTAAACAGAGGCAGTTAGAGCTACAGGCTACAGTGAGGCTAAAAACAGAGTTCAAATGATGAGCAGTATGGAGATATTCTGTGGTTTCAATTATGTGTTTTTGGACGTTTTAATCTGGGGCGCTCAGCCTGCATTAGGTGGAGTTGTGCTGCTACCCACTCTCCCCTTGGATCTCCGCAAGGGATGTGAGGACTCTAAAACTTCACCTGAGCCTCCTTCAGCATATGGCTGAGTAGATAATGGCTGGATTTTCATTTTTGGGTGCACTATCCTTTTAAGACAGCTCATGCCCGGGCCACACTGCCCACCTAAGCATCGCTAACATGTGCAGTTCTCAGCAAAAATAGGCAGTGAAAATGGTATTTTGATAATGGTATTGACATTGTACCACTTTTCACTATAGTTTCAATGTTCGTTTCAGGCATAGACATGAAATATTAGGATTTGTTAAAAAATAAAAAAAAAAGCCCTCTGAAAATAGTTCTGTGGACAGAATCCCTTCATTTGTTAACATAAGGCTTTTTATTGTAAAATATTTGCAGGGCCGTGTTTTTGACAGTGGCTTGCATGGCTTCATAAATGAGTAGCTACAGTACTGGCTTTTAATTGTTGAAATACAGTAGCTACAGGCAGCGCTACAGCAGAGCTGCAGCAGCAACTGTCCTTGTCAACACCACAAGCGTGCAAGCGTTTGGAGTCAGTTTTGCTTTTTAGTGGATGGATATATTTTGTAAAAGGAAGGTTGTGTGGACAGAGTTGTTTTTTTAAAATGGAGGGGGAAATATTTTTTTTCAAATTATCTGTATATGTTTAGACAGGGCCTAAGGGCTTCACGTTAGATACTGAGATTGACAGAGTCTTCTGCCCATACTCATTCGTTTTTGTGCATGTTTTCTGGAAGCTTATGGATACAGATGAGGTGGGGGTGGTAGGGCTACCACTGGAAATCATTGAGGCAGTGTGGCAAAGTTCAAGGAAGATATGACTGTAAGAAATTTAAGTAATTTCTAAATCTAAAATTTAAATAAATGAATCTTGAGACTAAATCTTAAATAGCTGCCAAATTAAACACTGCTCCACACTTGATAATTAGTCCACTAGGTGAAGCAGTCCCTTGGTTTCCAAGCCAAGTGCCCACAGACTGAGCTATCACCACCATGTTTGAGATCCTGAAAGCTTGTTCTTGACCAGGAACCATCCCCTCCGAATAACACACTAGAAGCAAAAACACATTTTCTCATACAACACAGCAGTTTGTGTGTAAATACAGCAACAATAATCCCAGCAGCAAAAAATTGACACAATTTTCAGGCTAACAGTTAAATGTTTTTCTCCCCCAGTGCCTTTGTTGCCACTGGTCTCCTCAGTAGCTGCTGGGGGTCTGCTGTTGCTCCTGCTGGTCTTGATAGTGGTCTGTCTGGTCTACAAGAGAAGACAACGAACCAAGCAGCCTGGAACTCTCGTCCAAACTCAAAGTCTGTGTTCACTAGGACACACAGTGCATTACATGAAAAGACTAATTGTTTTCCATTTTGTCTTGATACACTTTCATCACAACATTTGTGTTTGAATGCTTGCAAAGAATTTATTCTGATGCTCATGACACATTTTTGTCCTGATGCTTGTGTTTCAGTGGCTCTCACAGTCAGGAACGATTATGGAAGTGATGAGGATGAGGATGAGGATGAGGATGAGAAGAATGACTATGAGAATGTTGATCCAATGGAGACCAACAAGAATTTCAAAGAGGGAGCAGGGAGAGTGGAGGAAGAAGAAGAAGAAGATGATGACGAAGAAGATGAAGAAGAAGAAACCAGTGATGATGAAAACATCTATGAAAATGTAAACCAGCCCTTTGCTGAACCAGCTGTGGACATCTATGGAGAAGATGAGGATATTTATCAAAACTTTTGAGGTGTCCAGTGGTCAACAGTGTTACAGTGGTTGCCATGGACAAAGGACTAATTGACCAATTGACCTGCTGCAATCAATTTCACTAAGTAAATGAAATGTTTAAATCTTAAAGTGGAGATGAAACACTGACCACTTTGTCTGCTGTTCGATGGATTTGGATATAGGTGTACCATAATCTATATTTTTTTAGGGCGCTTCAGTAAGTCAGTTATTGTTACTCCAGCAAAGGAGTTATAGGTGGGTCTCTGAACATGAGGCTTCATTATATGTGAGGCTACAATTTACTGACCACAGGTGCAACAAACCACAGCAATGTATGTTTGTAAAATATGTACAAAGTATGCATAAAATAATGAATATGTTTTATCATACATATACTAACTCCTTTTTTTGATGTAAAAGTAATGTTGATTTCAGGGGTTTTTTGGAGAATCGTCAAAGTTCAGTGTTGTTCTTTGAAAACCATTTCAGTGTATTTTAATGAAGATCTTATTACATCATGCTTTTTATATTAATTATTTAAATTATACATATAGCTTCTTGTATTATCAAAGCATTGGTATTAAAAGTATTATAATAACTTTAACTAGCAATTATCAATCTTCTCATCTAATCTCTGTAAACAGATATCTACATATGTGTGCAGAATCTAGGTGACAGGATAAGATTTTGGTATTGGATGTTTTGTGGTTTTTGTTTTGTAGTCTGAGTAGTATTTAACCAATCACATTTAAATGGCAGTTTAATAGTCCATGGGGAGAGGCAGAAAGTACTGGCTGAAATACAGTCTTGGAATGATTTTTCTGCACAGCTGTGATCCTTATATTGTGGTAAGAGATATTTCAACACGTGAACATTGATCAGCTCCAATTTTCCCTTAAATTCCCCTCTAACATTTTTGCCAGTGTTTGACATATTCACACACAGTTTTCATTCAGTGTCTACTTTTACCAGCATATGATTAACTCCGAGTGATGCTGCCACCACCATGCCTATAGTGTGACGATGATGTGCAGTGTAATCATGGCATTTTGTCCAAATGTCAAAAATTGGAGCTTTGGAGTGTTCGCTTCTTTCAGTGTCTCCCACGCTGTGACGGCCTGCCCCTCTGCCTGCTCTCTGGCTTTCTCACTTCCCTGGGTGGAAGTTGTGGGCAGGTCGTCAGGCCAATTTGCCTCACCTGTGTGTGTACGTGAACCAGGGTATTTAAGGGCTTCGCGCTCTTACTGCTTCCAGACTTGGACTTGGTTCTTGGTTTCCACCTGCCATGGGGAAATAAGTATTGTTTCCTCCTGCATTCAACACTTTCACACAGCACACTCCATTCACCCATACACTGCATACATGACTGACACTTAACATTAAATCCCACTCATACTTTTTGGTATATTGTGATGTATTTTCAACTTAAATGATTTAACAGTTATTTACTTTCAACTTAAATGATTTACTAATAAATTATATTTTGATTTGGTACTTCATGTGTGGACTCCCTTTTTGCCACTAACTGGCCCAGTTTGTGACGACGTGCCTTCTGGCATACTGCAGCTCAGATGTCATGTACATTTATTTGCCACTCTCTCATAAAGCTGTAAATGAAGTGTAGCAAAAGTTCAGTTATGAAGACTTCCTTTACACTCATTTCATTCACATCTCTCCCTGCTTCACTCTGGCTTTTATTCTATCAACTGACTATGGGTTTCACTTTATATTAATCCAACCAGCTTTTTCCACAATCTCCCTTGTTGTCAGGCTTTAAAGCTGTTCTCCTCTGTTGCTGTCATTTGTCTTTGTAGGATGAACAGATGCCCTCTCTTCACCTCCACCACCAGTGTCTTGACTCCAATGGTGGGAGTATTCCTAACCTAACCATGGCATCTCGACCCCCTAAATATTCACGTGACAATGGGGTCTAAACACCAAAGAACTTTTTGGCAGTCATATTGTTCATTTTGTAATAAAGTACTGTTCACTCTAGCTTAGTCTCTCCTGACTGAATTGGTAACACACCAGTTAGTGAAGCAGCTGTTGTATGCAGTTGCTTTTACCGAGGAAAAAAACCCACATAGATTGACTGTGCAAGCTGCTTTCTATGACCCACACTTATATTCATTGTAAGTCTGTAGGGTCTGGGGGCCCTCCCTGTATTCTAGTGCATTTTTACAGGTGGTTTGATACTTTTATTATCTAGCTTTGGCAAGAGAAGAAATATTAAAAAGTATTGAGTATGTATATTTAATTATTTATATTTCCTGCACAAGTGTAAAACATATACCAAATAAAATAAATATAAGTACATTTTGTAATTTTATGCAAGTATTAAAACATACAGAAATTGATACACACTGACTAAGTGTACTGCAGGGGGTCCAAGGGAAATGAGTGCTAAATAAATTGTAGCCTACATGCTGCTGATTCGCTGAGTCACTCAATATTTCAATTACGGCTGGGCGATATTACTTAACATCAGTATCAAGATTAATTGAAATTGAAGCTTTCACCTTGATTACAATTAATGTACGATTATTTTACTCAGTCAGTGGTCCTGAAATGTGTGTTTCTCGTCTATAATACACATTCTACATCTCAGAGGTGACGGACCGGGATCTGGCACAACACAGGAGGGAGAAGCAGGTCCGTGGAGCTGTGCACTGGACGAAAAAACAACTGCTACGGTGTTGCTTTGAAGTTGTGAGCGGATAGCAGCCAAAATCACCCGGGCGGCCCGCCTTTATCTTGGATAGGCAGGGAAAACCCTGTGTTTGGGTACAAGCTGCTCGAGTTGATTTGTTGGCTCAGTGTTTGTGTCAGTCTCCTCCATGTTGGCAGCGTCAGTCTGAATGCAGACTAGATAGAGGGGGCGGAGTCATGTGACTTACACGGAGTAGATTTTTTTAATTTTCCAAGGAGACGACACGGGGAAAGTGCCAATCACCGACATGAGTAAGATTATGTCAGTTAGGGGGTCTGAATGTTGCTTTCGGTATATTTTCGGTTAATTGCCCAGCCCTTATTTCCGTACATAAAACTTAAAATGAGGGGTGCAGAAAATGATGGTAAAAGTCGGTGGGTCCAATATTACTGGACCTAAAGTGAGTGGGACTTGTCCCACCCACTTACAATGGCTCCGATGCCCATGGTGCTGACTTAATTTCAGATCTTCGGGTAGACCTCTTGCCAAAAAGGGCCATGAGTATACCAGAGAGCAGAGAGAATTTGCCCTCACGCTGCACCTTCATAGTCCGAAGGCATATAGTTACCTGAGAGAGTCTCAACATCTTCCTCTCCGGCATCCCCATACATTGCAACGATATTCTTCATGTTGCCTAACTGTTAAATACATTAACCACTTTAGTCCTACAGACTATGTTATGTGACAAACAGTGAAAATTACAGATCTAAAAGCTCACATCAAATCATCACATCACATAATGCATTCTGATACATTTGAGCTTCCAGATATGCAGTTTTCTCGGTTTAGTTTTTTTCTATAAGGGTTAAAGTGGTTAAATTACTACTTGTTATTTTTACAAAGGTGGCTGACTTCGGTCGATGCTAAGCCTGGCCTAAATAAGATGATGCTAAACATGCTGGGAAGAAGATGTGAGGAAGACCAGACTAAATATGGATGGGTGACACTGATGCTGGAGGCCATGGCCATAAAAAATGTGCAATAGAATCCCCAAACTCAAACAATGTCAGGGTTTGCGGATATGGGGGATGGATTTAATGAGACAGATGTTGCCTCTGAGGCTCTCATGTTTATGGTGGTTGGCATACAAGGGCATTGGAAAGCTCCAATTGCTTACTATCTGACCAGTGCTCTCTCACCAGAAACACTGTAGGTCTTAGTTGTTCATGCATTGGAAAAACTTCATGCTCATGGTCAGAGCACGACAATGGAGGGACATGCATCTCACATCAGTATGTGCAACCAACTCGGCTGTGAACCCAAGGGAAACCCTCGCGAACCTTTTGCACATCAGTGACTGGTGAGAGAGTGTTTGTCATGATGGATGCCTGCCACATGCTGAAGCTTGCACGCAACATGTTACAGGTAAATGCTGATTGTTGTTCTAGGCTTATTTGTCTCTATTTGTGTGAGCTGTGAATAATAAACTAATTCTGAAGGCATACAGCCCAATAATGAACACCACTGGCCCAATTAAGGGATAATATCTAGTGAGCTGGTGACAGTTGAAAAATAACTCCCGGCAGGGGAATGGAACCCCAGCGCGCAGTCAAGCTTTCCCTGTTCTGTGTTATAATATTGTTCCTAGTTGGTTCAACATCCTAGAAGAAAATAAGGTTTGCAGCCCTGTAAGAAGCACACAGTAGTTTTGTTTCCAGTAAATTGGCAGTACAGTTTATCCACAAGGGATGCCACAGAGGCAAAAGATCTATGACTGTGGCCATCCCTGTCACCCTTTGCTGTTTCACTTCTGTGGGATATGGTGGCAAAATCAATTTACCGCTTTCAGTGAACAAATTTCCTAGGTGCTTCCTTGAAGTGTCTTGTTTTAACATGATCAGGGAAATAAAACATTTTCCCTTGAAGGTACTTGCTTGTCATCGGGTTTGTCATCCACATTGACACTTTGATGCTGATGATACCTGAGCTGCTCCAAGTCCAGCGGTATGTCTGCACCTCCCGGTTTAGCCAAGATCACTTGGAGCTTCTTTTTAATTCAATCAGAGCATCAGGTAGGGTTCACATTGAACAGTCTTTAAAAAAAACAATCAGAAAAGATATTTTAAAGTACTGTGCATGTGTGTGTATGTGTGTGTTGTTTTTTTCCTTTAAGGGGGCTTGAACTGCTGGAGCTCCAGGGCATCTTCTGGCATCTCATGGTCCGATGTGGTGTCTCACCAAGTGGGCGAGGCAACGTGGCAGCACAGGATGGCACAGTGTCCCTGTCTGCTGTAGAGATGTCCTCTGCTGAAACTGCTGGAGAGCTAGAGCCCCCATTTGCCAATATTGCAGCCATCATGTGTGACCACAGCTACCTTCCCACGCGCTTTGTCTTGTGGATAATGCTCTGGTGTACATTGCAGGATTTGTTGTTCGTCACGTTCTGAGAAGGCTTTCTTGTGACGTGTGCCGTGTCAGCCTGGTAAAAGATGCCATACCCACATCATTTGATGAGAGCTACCACCTTCTTGTGCTGAAAAATAATGGTGGGCTGATGATTCCATTGGGTGGCACAGTGAAGGTGGTGAAAGTAGCAGAGCGGGTGATTCACCAGCTCCAATTAGGGCAAGCTCTCAAGGTGTCAGTGGTGACGCATGTTGTCTGGGAAGAGATTGGCACAGAGGATGTGTTTTTGCCCAGGGAACATATCGAAGAAACACAATTTGGCATTGACAACCACCGTTCAAACTTACTGAGGTTAGTAGTGTCTGTGTGTCTCAAAATTAGGCTGCACCACATTGCAAAAATGACTTCACTCAGGTACCAGAGTAGCAGCACAAGAAAGAGACTGTGCAAAACAGTTCTCTTTCAGGGGCTTTAGCTCCCATAGGCTTGATTAATGAAAGACAGGTCTTGTAAATATTTTTCTAGGGGGGTTCTTTATGTTCTTGCACTTATCTTAAATATTCTGTTATAGGTTCTGTTACTTAACCCTCTGGAACCTATTTTGTTTGCATTTTTGGAATCAATCAATCAGTAAATGGAAGACCACGTTGGTGTAGCGCCAGCGAGATGTTTGTGGCTGCAGGTGTTAATACGCTGCAAGCCTCACTGAGAAATTTTATGTATAAATTTATATGTCGGCTGAACAACTCAGAGAATTGTAATATCATGGCATTGACTAGCATCAACTTAAGCACTACACGCTATCTGTCCTAGATATGGAAGCATTGGTATAGTTGTCTCCTCTGAGGTCATTGACTTTTTTCTTATTTTGTTTTTTAAGTGATTTGTACATATTGCACTGTGAATATGTTGTGTATCGTTCTTTTATTGTGTCTTTTTATATCTTTTATATGTTTTGTCTTGCTCTTAGCTGGACCACTGAGTCTGTAATAAAGTTTATTATTATTATTATTATTATTATTATTAAATCAGTAAATCAAAGGTACATGCAAAGGTTAGTTAAAAAGTTCACTAAAAAGTGCTGCAGTGCTGTTTATCTTCATGATGGGGAGGGGAGGGAGGGGAAGGGGGCATACTGATCAGGGGATGATGGGAGTTTAGGAGCTGGACAGCCACGGGAACTCTGTGTCCTGCAGCCTGCAACAAACTCTGCGTCCTCAGGGGAGCCACTCAAACAATTAACAGCATGTGATGGATCCTGTAAGATCCTGCAGACTGACGGTCTGCTGTTCACAAAGGGTAGAGACAGCTGATTTTATACCTACAATAATAATAATGATAATAATAAGCGTGATGATAATGATAATGATAATAATAATAAAATGATAATGATAATAGCAATATAATTATAACTATAGTGATATTAATAATAATAATAATGATAATAATAATACAATGATAATGATAATATCAACAATAATAATATTAATCAAATGCAATATATACCCTAAGCAATTCTCTAAATGAAGACCTGAACACACCTTTTCTGGGTTCCTTTTCTATTTAAGTCTGCATCTGTCTGTCTGTCCTCCATGTCTGACATTTGTAACAAACAACCCGTGTGAATATATGTTGGCAATTGAGTGAGAATACAGTATATTCATGAGAGAGCCAGAAGGAGACCAACACATAATTTAGGGAACAGTGATGTAAGAAATGATACATTAGCTAAGCCTTGACCCTCTTAATTACTGTCACTAAGCCTGTACGCACGTACATTAACAGCAGTCATGGAGGCAGATTTACATTTGAAATTATTAGTCATTTTTGAAAGAATAGTTCGCTGATTCAGACAGGTAGACATAGACAGGCTTCTTATTTCTGGCCGGTGGCCATTGATTTTGTTGGCTGAAATGAAATATTGGAAAATCCTGCTAGAACCAGCTTCAAACCTTAACTGGTCATTTGCTGGATTTACATGGTGGGCCAGTTTGCTCAAGCCGGTGATCAGCTGGTAGACCAGTTTTGTGCAGCTGGTTGAGAGGTGAGCAGCCGGGGTTGATAAAGCTGGTGTTAGGTGATAGCAGACCAACATGGCTGTGCTGGTGTAACATGTCAGATGGTTGTAGACTAGCAGTATTTCCTGATTTTTTGTTTTGATTAATAAAAAAAATGTATTGGGCAGACTTTATGATACATGTTGTAGTTTGCTGCTGCAGCATTTTTTTTTGCTTCCTCTGTAGTTTCAGCTAGTTTTCAGGAAGGACAAGGGTGTTAATTTTTTCTGTGCAACGCGGTTTTTAGTTCAGTTTTGTGTCGTCTGTTCTGTCACTGATAAATGATACACAGCAGCCTGTGCGTCAGCGATGGGGAATATACAACAGAGAAAGCTTTGCTATTTTATCCTGGGTAAGATAAACATTTCAACATTTTAGTAGAAAAGCAGCTTTTGTATTTGTTTGTTTATGTATTTTTGTATATTATTTTGTAAATCTCTTATATATTTATGTATATTTTATTGTATAGCACAGAAAGACTTGTTTAACGCTCATTTTTCAGTGTAAAGATCTTTCTCCTTATTTGCCAACTAGCATAATCCTCACACTTTATTCAACACCATCAACATACTCGTTAATCTCCCACAAACAAATGTAACTGCCTTGTCTCCAGCAGAGTGTGAACAGTTCCTTTTTTTTATTATAAGATAAATAACAGTACAGCATAAATAATTCCTTCAGCAACATCAGTGGATATCTTCAGCCCTTACGTTGAATTCTTTTTTTTTTTTATTGTGATGTTGAAACTGTGGCAGAGAACTTTGGGGTAACTTGTGGCCTGTTTCAATCGATTACAACAAGACAAGACACACGTTCAGTTTTAATGACGTAGAAAAGCAGTCTTGTGCACAGACATTTTTGGGGCAGGTGTTCAAGCAAAACAAAAAAGGGGGCACCTCTTTCATAGTTATTAATATACTATATACGGACTTTGTGCTTAAGCCTGAAAAATGCTGTTTTCATAAAACTGTTATTATTATTATCATTATTACTATTTATGCATGTTATAAGCCATATTATTCTTTTCTGTTCTCTCCTATAGTCTCTCTATGTTTGACCTCTGCTCCACCCGCTGCAGGTCAGTCCATTCTCCTGCATGATGCATAAAAACCTTTTAGTTTTCAGTTTTAAGTCTGTGTAAAATATTAAAATACTGTATGTAATGTTTATATGTCTGATAGATGGCCAGATCAGACTCGCTGGGTCTGGGTCTACTCGCTGTGCTGGGAGAGTTGAAATCTATTACAACAACATCTGGGGAACAGTCTGTGATGACTATTGGGGCTTAGAAGATGCTATGGTGGTGTGCAGACAGGTGCACTGTGGTACAGCACTGAGTGCCTTTAAGTCGGCCCACTTTGGTGCAGGAACTGGTCAGATCTGGCTTGATGATGTGGGCTGTTCAGGAAGTGAAAGGTCTCTAACTGAGTGTCAACACAGGGGATATGGGACACATGACTGTGGACATGGTGAGGACGCTGGTGTGGTGTGTTCAGGTGAGAAAACCTTTGGATAAAGAGTTTTCGATTAAATGTATCCTTTTCTGTATATTTGAACAGCTCTGTCCTTTAGTCTTTGTGACTTGTGACGAGCTGCTCAGATGCAGCACTGGAAAAGATCAGGTCACCACACACTGCAGCACGCTTTTAGAACTGAAGAACAGAGTAACAAGTGGGAAATGTTGCTAAATACACTGTAACTTAAACTGTAATGTAAGTGAAGGACATCCAGTGTTTGATCAACTTTGAGAAGTGTTATATCTCCCTGTCTGTGTAAGTGTTGAAAAATACATAAATTAACAATAACTTTTTCCAAATGTGTCTTACAGAAGTGGTTTGTGTCATGACTACATGACAGCTACCCCTCCACAGCAATGATTTGACATCTGTATTCTGTGCCTAGGTGTGCCAATCAGATTGTCTGGGTCTACCTTGTGCTCTGGAAGAGTAGAAGTCTATTACAACAATGTCTGGGGAACAGTCTGTGATGATGGTTGGGGCTTAGAAGATGCTATGGTGGTGTGCAGACAGGTGCACTGTGGTACGGCACTGAGTGCCCCTCAGTCAGCTCACTTTGGTGCAGGAACCGGACAGATCTGGCTTGATGATGTGGGCTGTTCAGGAAGTGAAAGGTCTATAACTGAGTGTCAGCACAATGGATTTGGGACACATAACTGTGGACACGGTGAGGACGCTGGTGTGGTGTGTTCAGGTGAGAAAACTTGTTATGATTTTACATCAGCTAGTCTGGCCAGCTCCAAAGTACCATGAATGTCTGCACATTTCTATTGCCATCCATCCAATAGTTGTCAAGAAATTTTATGAAGACCTAAAATGCAAACCTCAGGGTGAAACTGGAGGAGAAGTCAGGGGAGTTTCTTGAGAATGAATGTACCAAATTTCATGGCAATCCATCCAACAGTTGTTGAGATCTCTCAGCCTGGACCAAAGTAGTGGACTGACAGCCATGCTCTGTGGAAACACACACCACATACAGAAGTGAAAACACAAACTTTAGTGGAGAGGCACATACACACAATACCAAAGCACATATAAGGGAGACATGAGACAACTGTCACAGTTTAAACTCTGGTTGTCCCTTTCTGTAGTGTTCATGCAGTTTTATACACTCCATTAATAAAACAATGGAATAACACTGAATCACATTACATGATCACCAAATAAAGTTATGTCTCTGTTTCAGTTCTCTCTCTAAGTTCCTCCTTTTGCGCAGGCGTGGTTCGACAGAGGTGCAAAAGCATGCATTGCGCCCTCAGCTTACTTTCTCACACCATCAGCTGATTTAAATAATAAGCACACGGACTGTGTGGGCTTGTCCATGCACACATTTTATTTTGGTTCATGTAGCAGCGCAATATTCAGAAGGGTTGGGCAAAGGGGAATTTAGCCTAGATCAGTGGGTATAGTTAATTTCTAATAACTCTCTCAGCCAGTCACATCACTGGTCTCATAGCTCTGACACAGCTGTGCTAATTACAGTTTAATGTGACAACAGCTCAGCAAACCAACACTATTTTAACAATATTTCTAACATATCTCACCTTGTACATGGTCATATATACTTTAGTAATAAATGTTACACAACAGTCTTTGCACTGCAATGTGTTTAAAGAATAAAACATAAGAGGCTACTTTTGTAACCAGATGACACTGTCATATAAAAGCTGAATTTCCAGATATGACAGACCAGTTTGATGTGTGTAGAGGTCTGTGTGGTTATACTGAAGCAGCCTGGTGTTGTTTTCAGGTGATTTAAGCCACTTGCAACGGCGCAGCACTTCTCAGAGGCAGAGGATTTATCAACATTAACCATTAGCTTAAACCACATTTAACATCATTTTCAGCATTGATGTGTCATCAGAGAGCGTTTAATTAATATATATATATATATGTATAATTTATATATTATATTCCACGCTATTTTCCTGTTCTGTAGCTACTAGTGCATCCCCATTCATTTCAGATGCATCCCAATTCATTTTATTGATCTGATTTCTCTTTATTATGAAAACAACATTTTATTTACATCATCATGTAAATTACCAACCCCCTCTCATTCCAAACTCAAAGGCACCTTCCACCATCACTAAACATGACAAACAGATGCAGGAGGCTACCTAATGCATCATATCAAGACATAAAAGGCCACTGTGGTGATATTTGATGCATTGGGATGAGACAGCATAAAGACAGTTGATCTCTGGACTTAAATGACACAAAACTCCACACCATATCCTTTATACAGGGGATGTTCATATTATATGTGTATATTGGACTGTTAATACACAAAGGAGAGCATGAGTGATTAGACAGAGTTGATAAGCTCGAAGAACACAGGTGTGGTGGACAACAGGCGGGCAAACACATAAGGGCAGGAAGTTAAGCCAAACGCAACATGTAAGGGTCATATAACAAAACAACTTCTTCTCATTGAACAGTTTGTGTGATATCCTACGAATTTGTGCCCTACGAATGACGTTACGTCCTAAACATACAGTATAATTCAGTGAAAGTTATGGAGGTTAGGTTTAGGCAATAAAAGTTACTGTGGTTAGGTTTAGGAAAAAACATGGCAAGTGTACAGTAAAATGATTCAAAGTTAACATGGATCCCAATATGCGACTCCAGGGAAAAGTTCCGGTCAATAGTCAGTTTTTTTGTGACCTATCCACCAACCCAACCTGCCGCCTTACAAGTGCTTGGGACTGCTTCCTTGTTTACTGCTGTCAGCACATTGGTCATGTGATCGCAGCTATTCAAAATATGTGGATATGTAAAAATGTAGTTGCATTACGTTTTTTATGTTTATCTTTAGGCCAATGCGAAAGTTGGTGTCGCCCTGGTTCCATTGTCAAAACCCTTTGGATTTTGGATTATAGCAGAAAATAAGCTCTGTGGTGAACAAACATTTATGATAGAAAAAAACACCACTTTTATGATTTTTAAGCCTAAATGCAGTCGCAGGAAGTAAAAAGCTTACATTAGGATACAAACGAACTTCACTGTGGTTGTATGATTTAACATCCCTACCTCAACGATGCCGTTATGCAGTGGTCATTTAGCCGCTTGTGATTAACCACCTTTTGTAACATACATAAAGCTTAAAAATTCATGAACTGGGTATTTACTGATGTAATTTATGTTGTAGAACACAATGTGAAAGTCTTTTAACCTTGTTTTAACCACAGACTTTATTTCAGACATCTAACCAAAAGCTATTCAAATTATCCATTGATTTTTAGATGAGGTATTTTGGTATTTTTTTTCTTGTATGTTTTGTTTGCATTTCTTCAATGCTAATGAAAAACAGAAGAGCCAAACGGTCATTTTTTTTTAGTATATATGTTTTCTACTTTGACACACTGTTTACTTCAAAGTGAGATGAAGTAAATTCAGAAGAGTAATTTTACAAGTTCTTACATCCTCAAGTCAGCATTGTTAACAGAGTGAACAGAGTCAAGCTGTGTCATTCCAAAGTAGTAGAACATAAACACTTCCTCCTTACAGTAAATCTGCTTCACACTTGCAAACATTGCCACTGACTGCTACAGTCACAGAACCTGTTTGTCTGATCAAATGTTTATAGTGTAACAGAGACAGAATATTGTTAACGTTCACATCTTTATCCACCACATGCTTATTGAAAAAAACAAAACAAACACAGCTATGATCAAAGCTGTAATACATTTAATGTTTTATCATTGTGCTATTTTTCAGCAATCCTCCCAAAGCCCAGCATCTCAATGAATCCTGCTGGGGAGGTTACCTGGGGTCAGAATGTCGGCATCACTTGTTTGTTCTCAACTCAGACTCGACAGCTTTTGAGTGCAACATTCACTTTGAGAAAGACTTCAGGTTCATTCAGAAAGACCCAAAGATCGAGTTCCAACTCTGCTAAGTTTAACATACCTAAAGTCAACTTTAATGACGAAGGATCGTACCAGTGTCAGTATCAGATGACGGTTTCAAGTCAAGACTTCAGCTCCCCCTTAAGTGACTCCATCAGACTTTCTGTAACTGGTAAGGAAATTAATTTATTCCCTGAACTTGATATTTCATTCAAAGTAGTAGTTCAACATCTTGGGAAATACATGTATTCACTTCAGTTAGATGAGTAGAGTGATTATACTCCTCCAATGTTCCCTCTAATTTTGAAAACTCCTGAGCAGACATTCAGCTCCTCTGATCACCTACTTGAGTGACTGTGGGCGACATCTGACGCGTACACACTACATCCACACATCATTACAAGTGAATATTGCTATAAAGATTAATAATAAGATTATTTTAACAACATGAACTACTGAATATTTAGGTCAGTTACAATTAACAACACCAAAACATTGTTTTGGCAAAATAGGTTTTGCATTTATTGCCATAATGTGCACAATTAAGAGAAAAATGTGCTCCATAAAGTCACTTGGAGACAATATACAAACATTTGAGAGTGATGGCAACACAAAGTGCAAACAACTCTTTGGAATACAAAATAAGTAACACTCTTTAATAGTAATTGCCAACTACTTCAGGCCTCTAACTGCAACAATCGATCACGATCTCATTCTTTCGATCACTACCCAGAGTTCATGACCATAGGTGAGGCCTGGGACATAGATGGACCAGTAAATTGAAAGCTTTGCCTTCTGGCTCAGCTCCCTCTTCACCACGATGGACCAGCGCAGAGCCTGCATCACTGCAGAAGCCGCACCAAACAGCCGATCTATCTCACGTTCCTTTCTACCCTCACTTGTGAACAAGACTCTGAGATACTTGAACTCCCTCACTTGAGGCAATAACTCTCCCCCAACCCGGAGAGGGCAATCCACCAGTTTCCGGCAGAGCACCATGGCCTCAGACTTGGAGGTGCTGACTCTCATTCAAAAAACAAACAAACAATCAAATAGCTTATAAATGCAACTTTATTGGGGCATTTCACCATTTTTGTCTGAGACAGTGACATGAAGAGACGTTACAGTGCAGCAGAGGCTGTCAACCTCATTTTTAGCCCTCTTGAGGAGGAGGAGAGAGAGGAGGAAGTAGAAATGGAGGAAGAGATGTCAGAAGAAGAGGATTCTCCAGAAAATGATCCTGATTATGCTTCAACTGGCCAGGAAGAATCCTCTGATGAGGAAGAAGAACCGGATGAGGTGGAAAATCATTTCCACTCCAAGTATGGAATTTTGCTGTGGTCTTCCATCCCTCCCACTGACAGGCGCCGCATATTGGGAGCTGAGAAAGAGAGGAGCCCCCAGGGTCCCACGAGATATGCCGTATCACGCGTTGAAGAGATACAGGCAGCCTTTGAATTGTTTTTGCCAGAAACAATTATGAGGTTAGTGCTGGACATGAGCAATGAAGAGGGCAGACGTATCTACGGCATTAAGTGGAGCGACATGGACCTCACAGATCTGAGAGGATATCTACAGATCTACAGATCCAGCAAAGAAGCTGTGGAGTGTTTGTGGCATGCTGAGCATGGGAGGGCAATTTTCTGTGCCACTATGCCACTTAAGACATTTCAGGTCATCTCCAGAGTCCTCCGTTTTGATGATCGCGAAACAAGACCAGCACGCCGGGTCGGAGACAAGCTAGCTGCCATCTGTGAAGTGTAGGACCAGTGGGTGTGCTTGCTGCCGCTAATGTATAATCCAGGCAAAGACGTGACAGTGGACAAGCGTCTGGTCCCCTTCAGAGGTCGCTGTCCATTCAAACAGTAATGCCAAGCAAGCCGAGAAAATACTGCATCAAAATCTTGGCAGCATGTGATGCGAAGATCAGTTATGCCTACAACATCCAGGTTTACACATGAAAATCTTTTTACTTCATATGCCCTTGGCCAGGAGCTGAAGCAGAGGCTCACCATGGTGGGAACGGAGAGGCAAAACAAACTGGAGCTTCCGCCTGCACTGCTGGCAACGAGAGAGCGGGCGCGCTTCTCCTCATTTTTTGCATTTACTGACACATGTGCTCATGTCCTACTGCCCGAAGAGGAGAAAAGCTGTAACCCTGATGAGCACATTCCACCGCGAGGCTGCTGTGAGTCCAAGGGAAGACCAAAAGCCCCAGATAATTCTGGACTACAACTCCAGCCAAACGAGGCGTTGACAACCTCGACAAGGTAGGCTATTTCACTTTTTCATGCAATATTTATTGTCATTCATGCAAAGGGCAATGATGATTGAATGATTTATTGTTTGTTTCATTTGTTGCAGATGACCAGTGTGTTCTCCTGCGAAAGGATGACAGCCTGTTGGTCCCTGGTCATCTTTTTCAACATTATCAAATTATCCCTCCCTGCACACTAGCCTCTGCCAGCTTGGTAGCAGAAATCCAGCAGGGTGCTTCAGCTTCTGCAGCAGGAGTTTGATGATTTTTGGCAATAACTGTTGGTCGTTGTAAATACATTGTGTTGAATTTGAAACTGAAACTTTGCTCTCTGTTGTCTCTGTCTTGTGAATAAAATTGCATCAGTCAATTCTGACCTGAAAATATCCTGGCTAATATTCTACATATAACAGTCTCTGATAATCCAAAACAATGAATGATTTCTGTTTATTTATTCAAAAACAAGGTATAATTTCAGTAAATGGCTAAAAATGTGTAACAGAAATGTGTGATACTTTATTCTTTATGCTTTATAACCAGTCAAACAAAACTGGGTCAATATGACCCGCGAATACCAAGGGTGTTTGTATTTGCTGCCATTCAAAAATGTGAAATGGTTTCAAAAAATGTATTTGACTAAACTGACATATACCACTCTGTAAAAATGTATCAATTTATATTCAAACTCAGAATTCATAATTATAAATTATTTGTACTCAAAAATTAGGTATACATTTATGCAAATGAGGTCTATGACGTCCTAAATTAAAAAAAAAAAAAAAAAAAAAAGTGTAAAATTTGTTTCAGTGAGTTGGAGTGAAGTTGACAAACAACGTGAAACACAGAATTGGGTGATAATTTTATGCTACATGTTTTATATCAGTCAAACAAAATTGGGTCAGTATGACCCGTGAATACCAGGGGTGTGAGGTACAAACAAATACAGTACAAGAGTTTAGCTTTAAAGTTGGGCATTTTAACATGGGAGTCTATGGGGATTTGCTCTGTTTGTCAGCCAGCCCCAAGTGGCCAGATGATTCACTGCAGTTTTTGTCACTTCTGCATTGGCTTCACTCATCGGCCCTGAAGGTTGCCGCTTGGCACAGTCCTGCCTAGAAACGCAGCGATATCACAGTAAAAAGCAACCGCTTTACATTTCACTCTGCTGGCCAAAAAAGCAACAAGGACTTAATGACAACCGTTTTTTGTTGCACTATCCCACCAGAAAATACAACAGTGACTCGGTAGAAAGTAACTGCTCTTAGTTGCACTCTCCGGGTAGAAAAGGCAACAATGGCTTGGTAAAAACCAACTAATTTTTTTCGCACTATGCTAAGAGTAAACACAGCAACTGCGATGGCTTGGTTAAAAAGCAACTACTTTTTGTTGCACTGTGCCAACAGAATACGCAACAATGGCTTTGTGAAAAGCAAGAACGTTTTTGTTGCGCTATCCTGGAAGAAAATGCAACAATACCTCCCTATCCTGGGTCCGTTTCACAAAGCAGGTTCAACAAACTCTGAGTCTAATCCTGACTATAAAAAGCCAGCATTAATGGAGCCCCGATTCGACGAGTCACCATGGCAACGGGGAAGAGGAGGGCTGTGTTTTTCACCCCACTAGAATTACAAATCTTAATGCGCTCATACTGCGAGTTTGCACACGTTTTCAAAAAGAAGTGCATAAGTTTAAATGTAGGCTTTGCAATCACAATAATATTACAGGGGAAAACTGCTTGAATGGTAGCCTATTAATTTATTTCATTTAGGTGCAATCCCGCGGGGGAGAAGCGCACTTGGCAGCAGTTTAGGCTGAAATATAAAAAGTAAATATTAAGTGGCTGTTTGACTGTGCAGTTGTTTTATCCCCAACATAATGCTGTTTTCACACACATAAATGTCTCCTCATCTATATCATGTTCTGTTAAATAATTAAGCCTATTTAAACTGACACAGACTTCTACTCAGCCAACAGAAAGAAGGCAGATGCCTGTAAAACGAACACATTTTTCTGACCGCCCTGCATACAGTTGCCTTACTCAAGTGCTCAGCATCGCCGACATTGTACAAAAAACTTCCATTTGCAAAGAAACAGAGCGCAACACACAATGCAGAGCATGACTACGATTGGTAATGTTGCAAATGTAAGCAAGGATTAGGTTGTGTATGTAGATGATGGACTGTGACGTGAAACGGTACAGCTCAAAAAGATAATTGTGTGGAAATGCTAGAACATCTATGTGCGGTCTGATAACCATCTCCCGACGAATATTTACTTCTCTGCTCAGTAATGCTGCACCTTCATCCACGGGATCGTTATCTAAAGGACATGCCGTGTTAGTGAAAAAAGTCTCCACCTACTGTGCCTAATGGACTTCTAATATAATATTATACTGACTTAATGATTTTTTAAAATGACAGACGGCAGAATTAGGCCACGCCGAAACTCACCTGCTGACTGAATGAATGAGGAAATCAAATGGAGTGTGTGGCTCTGACAGAGGGCGGAGACAGAGAGACACTCGAGGTTCATTGAGAAAAACCTGCTCCCGACCAGCTTAGGTTCATAGAGTCTGTTACTGCGGTAACTGGCCGAGAGCTTAAGTTACCTCTGTCTCTGAAACAGGCTAGAGTTACCCCTCTTTCTCTGGTTTGAGTTACCTCCCTTTTTGAAACGGAAAACTCAGAGTTTCCCTCATTTCAAGGTTAACAGACTCTGAGTTTTCACTAAACCTGCTTTGTGAAACGGACCCCTGCTCATGTGACAAACCATCCACTATCCTCTCCATATCTGGATGATTAAGTCAGCTCATATATTATATCTCTGAAGAAACGTTAATATGATATGTGTAAAACATGCAAATGTAATATATTTGTGATTTCCAGAAATGTTCAGTGCCAACATTGTCTTCTAGTGACCAGGCTGTTGTCTACTTCATAGGAAACCCCCAAAAAATATGTATTACTTTGACTTAAAAGGAAATTCAGCAAACTAAAGAAAACAGCTCATTTTCAATCTATTTCTCATTCTGACATTGTGTTATTTTTTTCAGTGAAACTCCCAAAACCCAGCGTCTCTATGAATCCTGTTGGTGAGGTTACTTGGGGTCAGAATGTCAGCATCACTTGTTCAATCTCAACTCAGCATTTAGGTGGGACATTCATTCTGCAGCAGACCTCAGGCTCATTCAGGAAGACTCAAACATCAAGTACCAACTCGGCTACTTTTAACATCGTCCAAGTGGACTTTGACAATGAAGGATCGTACCAGTGTCAGTATCAGAAAAAGGGACCAAGTCGAGACTTCAGCTCCCCCTCAAGCGACTCTGTCAGACTCTCTGTTGCTGGTAAGGAAATTAGTGAATGAATAAAATAACACAACACAACAAAGAAGGCAGAATAGCAATACCAAGATTATTCAAACAAAAGTAAATGTTGTATTTTAACATAGCAAGACTATTTAATCTGGTTTGAAAATTGTTCGATGGTACATGACACCAAAATGGTTCAACTGCCCAAATAAAATCACCCCGATAATCCAGGGATGATGGACACTATTTCTGCACTGTGTGGCCAGTACAGCAGGCCCCAAGTGCGTCAAACTTTGCCAGCTGAAAAGCAAACTTCCAGTTTTATTCTCCACTAACTTGAACGGAGGTAAAATTGATTTAATCATGCGACTCCTCTAGGCTTCCAAAATGTTATGGGACTAAATGGATTAAATCCTGACAGTGAAACGAATCATTTTGCAGGGGTCAACAGCAACATGCAATGACAACAACATAAATGATAGAACAAATGTTGCCTGCCTTGACATTTGACAATGAAGGATAAAACAACAGATATAATAGTTTGTGCTTGTGGTGCATTTTTCCTGACACTGAAAAACACTAATTGACTCACGTAACAGTCTGCAACATTTTAACATAGCATGACTGTTACCTACCCAAGACAAGCATTAATGTTACCTTAACGTTACATTGCCCGTATGGCAAGTGTATTCAGTGTTGCCAGATCTCGCGAGGCAAATAAGCAACCAGGCCTGTGAAAACAAGCCCAAAACAAGGGACTTTTTCTATGGAGCCCACCTAGGTTCCGGGGAGAGAAAATTAAATAAACTGTGTGCACGGTTTTACAATCCGTGGGGACGGATTTTAAACTGTGGGTGGAGATTGTCAGTTTACATCCATGTGGACAGATAAGGAAACTGCGCGCAGTTTTGCAAAACTGTTCCCACAGTACACAGTTTATTTATTTTTCTCTCCCCTGAGCTTCAGGACAGTGACCACAAGAGAGAGTTAAACCACCTTTTAACATTATTTAACATTAGAAAACAGATGGGATATCAAATATAGACTGATGTACCAAGTACATTATATACATACTAAACTTCTGATAATTACAGTTTGCACACACAAATAAATATTATCCTGAATTCACAAATTCGTTATTTATTATTGCTTTATATGCACTCATCTAACTTTTTTCTTTTAGTTACAGGACTGACGTTTTCCTAACCAGAAAAAAATGCATTGCCATGCTCTGCCTCTGATTGGCCAGTACTCTTTGCCATCAGGGTCAGAGCCAATTAGAAGCGGGATGTGGGTGGGAAAAAACTCTGCTGTCTCCTCTGTGTTTGGGGAAAGGGGAGGGACAAAGGGAACAGGCAAGACAAACTATCCTACATTTAAATAACATATCGAAAATATCTGCTTGACAGCTTATTATGGAGCTGGGAACAAGCCCAAATAAGCAACTACGCTTTAGAAACAAGCCCAAAAAAACAAACGCGACCCGCGACGACCAAAATTTGTAAGTGACTTTACAGAAAAACAAGCCCAAAGTCCCTCATAGTAAGCAAACTTGGCAACACTGAGTGTATTGCTTACATAGCATAGGTTTAGCTAACTAACAATAACGTGGTGGAGCTTTATCTTCCAACCTCACACAGATGCACTTTGTTCAAAAGTATTATCAACATAAATTAAACTCTTTGTATTACACTTTGACTTCGGTGCATGCCAGTTAGCAGCTAGGTAGCCAAAAAAAAAAAAAAACATGTATTACTTTGACTTAAAAGGAAATTCAGCAAACTAAAGAAAACAGCTCATATTCAATCTATTTCTCATTCTGACATTGTGTTATTTTTTTCAGTGAAACTCCCAAAACCCAGCGTCTCTATGAATCCTGTTGGTGAGGTTACTTGGGGTCAGGATGTCAGCATCACTTGTTCAATCTCAACTCAGCATTTAGGTGGGACATTCATTCTGCAGCAGACCTCAGGCTCATTCAGGAAGACTCAAACATCAAGTACCAACTCGGCTACTTTTAACATCGTCCAAGTGGACTTTGACAATGAAGGATCGTACCAGTGTCAGTATCAGACAAGGGGACCAAGTCGAGACTTCAGCTCCCCCTCAAGCGACTCTGTCAGACTCTCTGTTGCTGGTAAGGAAATTAGTGAATGAATAAAATAACACAACACAACAAAGAAGGCAGAATAGCAATACCAAGATTATTCAAGCAAAAGTAAATGTTGTATTTTAACATAGCAAGACTATTTAATCTGGTTCGAAAATTGTTCAATGGCGCATGACACCAAAATGGTTCAACTGCCCAAATAAAATCACCCCGATAATCCAGGGATGATGGAAACTATTTCTGCACTGTGTGGCCAGTACAGCAGGCCCCAAGAGCGTTTAACTTTAATGGCTGAACAGCAAACTTCCGGTTTAGTGCTCCGCTAACTTGAATGGGGATAAAATTGATTTAATCATGCTGCTCTTCTAGACTTCCGAAATGTTATAGGATCAAATGGATTAAATCCTGATAGTGAAAGGAATCATTTTGCAGGGGTTGTGATGCTCAAATTCTTTTTCCAACTGATTCACTGAAATATCTTTCACAGTAAGTCAATCAGAAAAAAGTCTTTTTGGCCCACAGGGCATCACGTGACAGACACCAGATATTGCAGTATCACAGTTTGGCCACAACAAAACTAGGCCTCAAAGCCCGGCTCACTTACTGGAGGCCTGTTTAGGAACATTAAGAAACCTGGGGTTTTGCACATTATTTCTACATATGTTCACCTCATTATTTGAAACTTTGGCCATGTTCAATATGAACATCCTTCATTGTAACACTCGAGAGGCCTTTAAGACATATTATACAAAAACATAAAAGGTCCTCTGTTAGACTGTAGCCAACATGTTTAATATTGTAATAATGCAGAAACACACTGATGGCTTTGTTAGAATCTGGAATTAATTATAACATTATTTCTATATCTGCTTTAATCAACAACATAAATGATAGAACAAATGTTGCCTGCCTTGACATTTGACAATGAAGGATAAAACAACAGATATAATAGTTTGTGCTTGTGGTGCATTTTTTCTGACACTGAAAAACACTAATTCACTCACGTAACTACACACAGTCTGCAACATTTTAACATAGCATGACTGTTACCTACCCGAGATTAGCATTAATGTTACCTTAACGTTACATTGCCCTGATGGCTAGTGTATTGCTTACGTGGCATAAGTTTAGCTAACTAACGACGTTAACATGATGGAGCATTATCTTCCAACCTCACACAGATGCCCTTTGTTCATATTTACTATCACCCTAAAGTCCAACACTTCTGTATTGTATTTTGACTTCGGTGCATGCCAGTTAGCAGCTAGATAGTGAGCCAATAAAACACCGATACATGCTAATAAGCACTAACATATAAATAAAATGATAATAAAATGTCACTTACTGAAAAACTGGAGCACTGGTGTCTTGATCCGTCTGTTGGTACAATTATCTGCACAGCACATCATATCACTTGTCTGATATTTGTTCAAAAAAATCTCCAACAGGCTGCAGCCAGCTGGATCCCACATGTCAAACACAGCAGAGAGGTCAAGTTGAGTGGCCTACGGTGAGGCCTGGCTGACAGCCTGTCAGTCAAAGTGGCCACGGCTTAATTATGCAGAACTTTAAGCCTTAATAACATTTAAACGGGATCATTATAAAAAAAAATATTCACCCCCCGGACAGTTGTCATGACGAAATAAGCTGTAGAGACCGAAAACAGTTTTTGCACCAGGCTGGAAACATGTTTATTTTAGCTGTGTAGTTGGACATTTTAACATGGGAGTCGATGGGGATTTGCTCTGTTTGTCAGCCAAGTGGCCAGATGATGCACTGCAGTTGTTGGCACTTGTGCACTGGCTTCACTCATCAGCCCTGAAGGTGTCTTGCTCATGTGACAAACCATCCACTATCCTCTCCATATCTGGATGATTAAGTCAGCTCATATATTATATCTCTGAAGAAACGTTAATATGATATGTGTAAAACATGCAAATGTAATATATTTGTGATTTCCAGAAACGTTCAATGCCAACATTGTCTTCTAGTGACCAGGCTGTTGTCTACTTCGTAGGAACCCCCCAAAAAACATGTATTACTTTGACTTAAAAGGAAATTTAGCAAACTAAAGAAAACAGCTCATTTTCAATCTATTTCTCATTCTGACATTGTGTTATTTTTTTCAGTGAAACTCCCAAAACCCAGCGTCTCTATGAATCCTGTTGGTGAGGTTACTTGGGGTCAGGATGTCAGCATCACTTGTTCAATCTCAACTCAGCATTTAGGTGGGACATTCATTCTGCAGCAGACCTCAGGCTCATTCAGGAAGACTCAAACATCAAGTACCAACTCGGCTACTTTTAACATCGTCCAAGTGGACTTTGACAATGAAGGATCGTACCAGTGTCAGTATCAGACAAAGGGACCAAGTCGAGACTTCAGCTCCCCCTCAAGCGACTCTGTCAGACTCTCTGTTGCTGGTAAGGAAATTAGTGAATGAATAAAATAACACAACACAACAAAGAAGGCAGAATAGCAATACCAAGATTATTCAAACAAAAGTAAATGTTGTATTTTAACATAGCAAGACTATTTAATCTGGTCTGAAAATTGTCTGGCGGCGCATGACGCCAAAATGGTTCAACTGCCCAAATAAAATCACCCCGATAATCCAGGGATGATCAACAATATTTCTGCACTGTGTGGCCAGTACAGCAGGCCCCAAGTGCGTCAAACTTTGCCAGCTGAAAAGCAAACTTCCAGTTTTATTCTCCACTAACTTGAACGGAGATAAAATTGATTTAATCATGCGACTCCTCTAGGCTTCCAAAATGTTTTGGGACTAAATGGATTAAATCCTGACAGTGAAACGAATCATTTTGCAGGGGTCAACAGCAACATGCAATGACAACAACATAAATGATAGAACAAATGTTGCCTGCCTTGACATTTGACAATGAAGGATAAAACAAAAGATATAATAGTTTGTGCTTGTGGTGCATTTTTCCTGACACTGAAAAACACTAATTGACTCACGTAACAGTCTGCAACATTTTAACATAGCATGACTGTTACCTACCCAAGACAAGCATTAATGTTACCTTAACGTTACATTGCCCGTATGGCAAGTGTATTCAGTGTTGCCAGATCTAACGAGGCAAATAAGCAACCAGGCCTGTGAAAACAAGCCCAAAACAAGGGACTTTTTCTATGGAGCCCACCTAGGTTCCGGGGAGAGAAAATTAAATAAACTGTGTGCACGGTTTTACAATCCGTGGGGACGGATTTTAAACTGTGGGTGGAGATTGTCAGTTTACATCCATGTGGACAGATAAGGAAACTGCGCGCAGTTTTGCAAAACTGTTCCCACAGTACACAGTTTATTTATTTTTCTCTCCCCTGAGCTTCAGGACAGTGACCACAAGAGAGAGTTAAACCACCTTTTAACATTATTTAACATTAGAAAACAGATGGGATATCAAATATAGACTGATGTACCAAGTACATTATATACATACTAAACCTCTGATAATTACAGTTTGCACACACAAATAAATATTATCCTGAATTCACAAATTCGTTATTTATTATTGCTTTTTATGCACTCATCTAACTTTTTTCTTTTAGTTACAGGACTGACATTTTCCTAACCAGAAAAAAATGCATTGCCATGCTCTGCCTCTGATTGGCCAGTACTCTTTGCCATCAGGGTCAGAGCCAATTAGAAGCGGGATGTGGGTGGGAAAAAACTCTGCTGTCTCCTATGTGTTTGGGGAAAGGGGAGGGACAAAGGGAACAGGCAAGACAAACTATCCTACATTTAAATAACATATCGAAAATATCTGCTTGACAGCTTATTATGGAGCTGGGAACAAGCCCAAATAAGCAACTAGGCTTTAGAAACAAGCCCCAAAAAAAAACGCGACCCGCGACGACCAAAATTTGTAAGTGACTTTACAGAAAAACAAGCCCAAAGTCGCTCATAGTAAGCAGACTTGGCAACACTGAGTGTATTGCTTACATAGCATAGGTTTAGCTAACTAACAATAACGTGGTGGAGCTTTATCTTCCAACCTCACACAGATGCACTTTGTTCAAAAGTGTTATCAACATAAATTAAACTCTTTTGTATTACACTTTGACTTCGGTGCATGCCAGTTAGCAGCTAGGCAGCCAAAAAATATGTATTACTTTGACTTAAAAGGAAATTTAGCAAACTAAAGAAAACAGCTCATATTCAATCTATTTCTCATTCTGACATTGTGTTATTTTTTTCAGTGAAACTCCCAAAACCCAGCGTCTCTATGAATCCTGTTGGTGAGGTTACTTGGGGTCAGGATGTCAGCATCACTTGTTCAATCTCAACTCAGCATTTAGGTGGGACATTCATTCTGCAGCAGACCTCAGGCTCATTCAGGAAGACTCAAACATCAAGTACCAACTCGGCTACTTTTAACATCGTCCAAGTGGACTTTGACAATGAAGGATCGTACCAGTGTCAGTATCAGACAAAGGGACCAAGTCGAGACTTCAGCTCCCCCTCAAGCGACTCTGTCAGACTCTCTGTTGCTGGTAAGGAAATTAGTGAATGAATAAAATAACACAACACAACAAAGAAGGCAGAATAGCAATACCAAGATTATTCAAACAAAAGCTAATGTTGTATTTTAACATAGCAAGACTATTTAATCTGGTTCGAAAATTGTTCGATGGTACATGACGCCAAAATGGTTCAACTGCCCAAATAAAATCACCCCGATAATCCAGGGATGATGGACACTATTTCCGCACTGTGTGGCCAGTACAGCAGGCCCCAAGAGCGTTTAACTTTGATGGCTGAACAACAAACTTCGGTTTAGTGCTCCGCTAACTTGAATGGGGATAAAATTGATTTAATCATGCTGCTCTTCTAGACTTCCGAAATGTTATGGGATCAAATGGATTAAATCCTGATAGTGAAAGGAATCATTTTGCAGGGATTGTGATGCTCAAATTCTTTTTCCAACTGATTCACTGAAATATCTTTCACAGTAAGTCAATCAGAAAAAAGTCTTTTTGGCCCACAGGGCATCACGTGACAGACACCAGATATTGCAGTATCACAGTTTGGCCACAACAAAACTTGGCCTCAAAGCCCAGCTCACTTACTGGACGCCTGTTTAGGAACATTAAGAAACCTGGGGTTTTGCACATTATTTCTACATATGTTCACCTCATTATTTGAAACTTTGGCCATGTTCAATATGAACATCCTTCATTGTAACACTCGAGAGGCCTTTAAGACATATTATACAAAAAGCATAAAAGGTCCTCTGTTAGACTGTAGCCAACATGTTTAATATTGTAATAATGCAGAAACACACTGATGGCTTTGTTAGAATCTGTAATTAATTATAACATTATTTCTATATCTGCTTTAATCAACAACATAAATGATAGAACAAATGTTGCCTGCCTTGATGTTTGACAATGAAGGATAAAACAACAGATATAATAGTTTGTGCTTGTGGTGCATTTTTTCTGACACTGAAAAAAACTAATTCACTCACGTAACTACACACAGTCTGCAACATTTTAACATAGCATGACTGTTACCTACCCGAGTCTAGCATTAATGTTATCTTAACGTTACATTGCCCTGATGGCTAGTGTATTGCTTACATGGCATAAGTTTAGCTAACTAACGTTAACGTGATGGAGCATTATCTTCTAACCTCACACAGATGCCCTTTGTTCATATTTACTATCACCCTAAATTCCAACACTTCTGTGTTGTATTTTGACTTCGGTGCATGCCAGTTAGCAGCTAGATATTGAGCCAAAAAACACCGATACATGCTAACAAGCACTAACATATAAATAAAATGATAATAAAATGTCACTTATTGAAAAACTGGAGCACTGGTGTCTTGATCTGTCTGTTGGTACAATTATCTGCACAGCACATCATATCACTTGTCTGATATTTGTACAAAAAAAATCTCCGACAGGTTGCGGCCAGCTGGATCCCACATGTCAAACACAGCAGAGAGGTCAAGTTGAGTGGCCTACGGTGAGGCCTGGCTGACAGCCTGTCAGTCAAAGTGGCCACGGCTTAATTATGCAGAACTTTAAGCCTTAATAACATTTAAACGGGATCATTATAAAAAAATATTCATCCCCCGTACAGTTGTCATCAATGATCGAAATAAGCCATAGAGACCGAAACAGGTTTTTGCACCAGGCTGGAAACATGTTTATTTTAGCTGTGTAGTTGGACATTTTAACATGGGAGTCTATGGGGATTTGCTCTGTTTGTCAGCCAAGTGGCCAGATGATGCACTGCAGTTGTTGGCACTTGTGCACTGGCTTCACTCATCAGCCCTGAAGGTGTCTTGCTCATGTGACAAACCATCCACTATCCTCTCCATATCTGGATGATTAAGTCAGCTCATATATTATATCTCTGAAGAAACGTTAATATGATATGTGTAAAACATGCAAATGTAATATATTTGTGATTTCCAGAAACGTTCAATGCCAACATTTTCTTCTAGTGACCAGGCTGTTGTCTACTTCGTAGGAAACCTCCCAAAAATATGTATTACTTTGACTTAAAAGGAAATTCAGCAAACTAAAGAAAACAGCTCATTTTCAATCTATTTCTCATTCTGACATTGTGTTATTTTTTTCAGTGAAACTCCCAAAACCCAGCGTCTCTATGAATCCTGTTGGTGAGGTTACTTGGGGTCAGGATGTCAGCATCACTTGTTCAATCTCAACTCAGCATTTAGGTGGGACATTCATTCTGCAGCAGACCTCAGGCTCATTCAGGAAGACTCAAACATCAAGTACCAACTCGGCTACTTTTAACATCGTCAAAGTGGACTTTGACAATGAAGGATCGTACCAGTGTCAGTATCAGACAAAGGGACCAAGTCGAGACTTCAGCTCCCCCTCAAGCGACTCTGTCAGACTCTCTGTTGCTGGTAAGGAAATTATTGAATGAATAAAATAACACAACACAACAAAGAAGGCAGAATAGCAATACCAAGATTATTCAAACAAAAGTAAATGTTGCATTTTAACATAGCAAGACTATTTAATCTGGTTCGAAAATTGTTCAATGGCGCATGACACAAAAATGGTTCAACTGCCCAAATAAAATCACCCCGATAATCCAGGGATGATGGAAAGTATTTCTGCACTGTGTGGCCAGTACAGCAGGCCCCAAGAGCGTTTAACTTTGATGGCTGAACAGCAAACTTCCGGTTTAGTGCTCCGCTAACTTGAATGTGGATAAAATTGATTTAATCATGCTGCTCTTCTAGACTTCCGAAATGTTATGGGATCAAATGGATTAAATCCTGATAGTGAAAGGAGTCATTTTGCAGGGATTGTGATGCTCAAATTCTTTTTCCAACTGATTCACTGAAATATCTTTCACAGTAAGTCAATCAGAAAAAAGTCTTTTTGGCCCACAGGGCATCACGTGACAGACACCAGATATTGCAGTATCACAGTTTGGCCACAACAAAACTTGGCCTCAAAGCCCAGCTCACTTACTGGAGGCCTGTTTAGGAACATTAAGAAACCTGGGGTTTTGCACATTATTTCTACATATGTTCACCTCATTATTTGAAACTTTGGCCATGTTCAATATGAACATCCTTCATTGTAACACTCGAGAGGCCTTTAAGACATATTATACAAAAAGCATAAAAGGTCCTCTGTTAGACTGTAGCCAACATGTTTAATATTGTAATAATGCAGAAACACACTGATGGCTTTGTTAGAATCTGTAATTAATTATAACATTATTTCTATATCTGCTTTAATCAACAACATAAATGATAGAACAAATGGTGCCTGCCTTGATGTTTGACAATGAAGGATAAAACAACAGATATAATAGTTTGTGCTTGTGGTGCATTTTTTCTGACACTGAAAAAAACTAATTCACTCACGTAACTACACACAGTCTGCAACATTTTAACATAGCATGACTGTTACCTACCCGAGTCTAGCATTAATGTTACCTTAACGTTACATTGCCCTGATGGCTAGTGTATTGCTTACATGGCATAAGTTTAGCTAACTAACGTTAACGTGGTGGAGCATTATCTTCTAACCTCACACAGATGCCCTTTGTTCATATTTACTATCACCCTAAATTCCAACACTTCTGTATTGTATTTTGACTTCGGTGCATGCCAGTTAGCAGCTAGATATTGAGCCAAAAAAACACCGATACATGCTAACAAGCACTAACATATAAATAAAATGATAATAAAATGTCACTTATTGAAAAACTGGAGCACTGGTGTCTTGATCTGTCTGTTGGTACAATTATCTGCACAGCACATCATATCACTTGTCTGATATTTGTACAAAAAAAATCTCCGACAGGTTGCGGCCAGCTGGATCCCACATGTCAAACACAGCAGAGAGGTCAAGTTGAGTGGCCTACGGTGAGGCCTGGCTGACAGCCTGTCAGTCAAAGTGGCCACGGCTTAATTATGCAGAACTTTAAGCCTTAATAACATTTAAACGGGATCATTATAAAAAAATATTCACCCCCCGTACAGTTGTCATCAATGATCGAAATAAGCCATAGAGACCGAAACAGGTTTTTGCACCAGGCTGGAAACATGTTTATTTTAGCTGTGTAGTTGGACATTTTAACATGGGAGTCTATGGGGATTTGCTCTGTTTGTCAGCCAAGTGGCCAGATGATGCACTGCAGTTGTTGGCACTTGTGCACTGGCTTCACTCATCAGCCCTGAAGGTGTCTTGCTCATGTGACAAACCATCCACTATCCTCTCCATATCTGGATGATTAAGTCAGCTCATATATTATATCTCTGAAGAAACGTTAATATGATATGTGTAAAACATGCAAATGTAATATATTTGTGATTTCCAGAAACGTTCAATGCCAACATTGTCTTCTAGTGACCAGGCTGTTGTCTACTTCGTAGGAAACCTCCCAAAAATATGTATTACTTTGACTTAAAAGGAAATTCAGCAAACTAAAGAAAACAGCTCATTTTCAATCTATTTCTCATTCTGACATTGTGTTATTTTTTTCAGTGAAACTCCCAAAACCCAGCGTCTCTATGAATCCTGTTGGTGAGGTTACTTGGGGTCAGGATGTCAGCATCACTTGTTCAATCTCAACTCAGCATTTAGGTGGGACATTCATTCTGCAGCAGACCTCAGGCTCATTCAGGAAGACTCAAACATCAAGTACCAACTCGGCTACTTTTAACATCGTCAAAGTGGACTTTGACAATGAAGGATCGTACCAGTGTCAGTATCAGACAAAGGGACCAAGTCGAGACTTCAGCTCCCCCTCAAGCGACTCTGTCAGACTCTCTGTTGCTGGTAAGGAAATTAGTGAATGAATAAAATAACACAACACAACAAAGAAGGCAGAATAGCAATACCAAGACTATTCAAACAAAAGTAAATGTTGTATTTTAACATAGCAAGACTATTTAATCTGGTTCGAAAATTGTTCAATGGCGCATGACACAAAAATGGTTCAACTGCCCAAATAAAATCACCCCGATAATCCAGGGATGATGGAAAGTATTTCTGCACTGTGTGGCCAGTACAGCAGGCCCCAAGAGCGTTTAACTTTGATGGCTGAACAGCAAACTTCCGGTTTAGTGCTCCGCTAACTTGAATGGGGATAAAATTGATTTAATCATGCTGCTCTTCTAGACTTCCGAAATGTTATGGGATCAAATGGATTAAATCCTGATAGTGAAAGGAATCATTTTGCAGGGGTTGTGATGCTCAAATTCTTTTTCCAACTGATTTACTGAAATATCTTTCACAGTAAGTCAATCAGAAAAAAGTCTTTTTGGCCCACAGGGCATCACGTGACAGACACCAGATATTGCAGTATCACAGTTTGGCCACAACAAAACTTGGCCTCAAAGCCCGGCTCACTTACTGGAGGCCTGTTTAGGAACATTAAGAAACCTGGGGTTTTGCACATGGGGATTATTTCTACATATGTTCACCTCATTATTTGAAACTTTGGCCATGTTCAATATGAACATCCTTCATTGTAACACTCGAGAGGCCTTTAAGACATATTATACAAAAAGCATAAAAGGTCCTCTGTTAGACTGTAACCAACATGTTTAATATTGTAATAATGCAGAAACACACTGATGGCTTTGTTAGAATCTGTAATTAATTATAACATTATTTCTATATCTGCTTTAATCAACAACATAAATGATAGAACAAATGTTGCCTGCCTTGATGTTTGACAATGAAGGATAAAACAACAGATATAATAGTTTGTGCTTGTGGTGCATTTTTTCTGACACTGAAAAACACTAATTCACTCACGTAACTACACACAGTCTGCAACATTTTAACATAGCATGACTGTTACCTACCCGAGTCTAGCATTAATGTTACCTTAATGTTACATTGCCCTGATGGCTAGTGTATTGCTTACATGGCATAAGTTTAGCTAACTAACGTTAACGTGGTGGAGCATTATCTTCTAACCTCACACAGATGCCCTTTGTTCATATTTACTATCACCCTAAATTCCAACACTTCTGTATTGTATTTTGACTTCGGTGCATGCCAGTTAGCAGCTAGATATTGAGCCAAAAAACACCGATACATGCTAACAAGCACTAACATATAAATAAAATGATAATAAAATGTCACTTATTGAAAAACTGGAGCACTGGTGTCTTGATCTGTCTGTTGGTACAATTATCTGCACAGCACATCATATCACTTGTCTGATATTTGTACAAAAAAAATCTCCGACAGGTTGCGGCCAGCTGGATCCCACATGTCAAACACAGCAGAGAGGTCAAGTTGAGTGGCCTACGGTGAGGCCTGGCTGACAGCCTGTCAGTCAAAGTGGCCACGGCTTAATTATGCAGAACTTTAAGCCTTAATAACATTTAAACGGGATCATTATAAAAAAATATTCACCCCCCGTACAGTTGTCATCAATGATCGAAATAAGCCATAGAGACCGAAACAGGTTTTTGCACCAGGCTGGAAACATGTTTATTTTAGCTGTGTAGTTGGACATTTTAACATGGGAGTCGATGGGGATTTGCTCTGTTTGTCAGCCAAGTGGCCAGATGATGCACTGCAGTTGTTGGCACTTGTGCACTGGCTTCACTCATCAGCCCTGAAGGTGTCTTGCTCATGTGACAAACCATCCACTATCCTCTCCATATCTGGATGATTAAGTCAGCTCATATATTATATCTCTGAAGAAACGTTAATATGATATGTGTAAAACATGCAAATGTAATATATTTGTGATTTCCAGAAACGTTCAATGCCAACATTGTCTTCTAGTGACCAGGCTGTTGTCTACTTCGTAGGAAACCTCCCAAAAATATGTATTACTTTGACTTAAAAGGAAATTCAGCAAACTAAAGAAAACAGCTCATTTTCAATCTATTTCTCATTCTGACATTGTGTTATTTTTTTCAGTGAAACTCCCAAAACCCAGCGTCTCTATGAATCCTGTTGGTGAGGTTACTTGGGGTCAGGATGTCAGCATCACTTGTTCAATCTCAACTCAGCATTTAGGTGGGACATTCATTCTGCAGCAGACCTCAGGCTCATTCAGGAAGACTCAAACATCAAGTACCAACTCGGCTACTTTTAACATCGTCAAAGTGGACTTTGACAATGAAGGATCGTACCAGTGTCAGTATAAGACAAAGGGACCAAGTCGAGACTTCAGCTCCCCCTCAAGCGACTCTGTCAGACTCTCTGTTGCTGGTAAGGAAATTAGTGAATGAATAAAATAACACAACACAACAAAGAAGGCAGAATAGCAATACCAAGACTATTCAAACAAAAGTAAATGTTGTATTTTAACATAGCAAGACTATTTAATCTGGTTCGAAAATTGTTCAATGGCGCATGACACAAAAATGGTTCAACTGCCCAAATAAAATCACCCCGATAATCCAGGGATGATCAACATTATTTCTGCACTGTGCGTTCAGTACAACAGGCCCCAAGTGCGTCTTACTTTGCCAGCTGAAAGGCAAACTTCCAGTTTCGTGCTCCACTAACTTGAACGGAGGTAAAATTGATTTAATCTTGTGACTCCTCTAGGCTTCCGAAATGTTATGGGACTAAATGGATTAAATCCTGATAGTGAAAGGAATCATTTTGCAAGGGTTGTGATGTTCAATTTTTTTTTCCACAGACATCTCTTTCACAGTAAGTCAATCAGAAAAAAGTCTTTTTGGCCCACAGGGCATCACGTGACAAACACCAGATATTGCAGTATCACAGTTTGGCCATAACAAAACTTGGCTTCAAAGCCCGGCTCACTTACTGGAGGCCTGTTTAGGAACATTAAGAAACCTGGGGTTTTGCACATTATTTCTACATATGTTCACCTCATTATTTGAAACTTTGGCCACGTTTGATATGAACATCCTTCATTGTAACACTCGAGAGGCCTTTAAGACATAAAATATGAAAAGCATAAAAAGGTCCTCTGTTAGACTGTAGCCAACATGTATAATATTGTAATAAAGCAAAAACACATTGATGGCTTTGTTAGAATCTGGAATTAATTATAACATCATTTCTATATCTGCTTTAATCAACAACATAAATGATAGAACAAATGTTGCCTGCCTTGACATTTGACAGTGAAGGATAAAACAACAGATATAATAGTTTGTGCTTGTGGTGCATTTTTTCTGACACTGAAAAATACTAATTCACTCACGTAACTACACACAGTCTGCAACATTTTAACATAGCATGACTGTTACCTACCCGAGTCTAGCATTAATGTTACCTTAACGTTACATTGCCCCGATGGCTAGTGTATTGCTTACATGGCATAGGTTTAGCTAACTAACGTTAACATGATGGAGCATTATCTTCTAACCTCACACAGATGCCCTTTGTTCATATGTGTTATCACTCTAAATTCCAACACTTCTGTATTGTACTTTGACTTCGGTGCATGCCAGTTAGCGGCTAGATGGTGAGCCAATAAAACACCGATACATGCTAATAAGCACTGACATATAAATAAAATGTGATAAAATGTCACTTACTGAAAAACTGGAGCACTGGTGTCTTGATCCGTCTGTTGGTACAATTATCTGCACAGCACATCATATCACTTGTTTGATATTTGTACAAAAAAATCTCCAACAGGCTGCGGCCAGCTGGATCCCACATGTCAAACACAGCAGAGAGGTCAAGTTGAGTGGCCTACGGTGAGGCCTGGCTGACAGCCTGTCAGTCAAAGTGGCCACGGCTTAATTATGCAGAACTTCAAGCCTTAATAACATTTAAACGGGATCATTATAAAAAAATATTCACCCCCCGTACAGTTGTCATGACGAAATAAGCCATAGAGACCGAAACCAGCTTTTGCACCAGGCTGGAAACATGTTTATTTTAGCTGTGTAGTTGGACATTTTAACATGGGAGTCGATGGGGATTTGCTCTGTTTGTCAGCCAAGTGGCCAGATGATGCACTGCAGTTGTTGGCACGTGTGCACTGGCTTCACTCATCAGCCCTGAAGGTGTCTTGCTCATGTGACAAACCATCCACTATCCTCTCCATATCTGGATGATTAAGTCAGCTCATATATTATATCTCTGAAGAAACGTTAATATGATATGTGTAAAACATGCAAATGTAATATATTTGTGATTTCCAGAAACGTTCAATGCCAACATTTTCTTCTAGTGACCAGGCTGTTGTCTACTTCGTAGGAACCCCCCAAAAAACATGTATTACTTTGACTTAAAAGGAAATTTAGCAAACTAAAGAAAACAGCTCATATTCAATCTATTTCTCATTCTGACATTGTGTTATTTTTTTCAGTGAACCTCCCAAAACCCAGCGTCTCTATGAATCCTGTTGGTGAGGTTACTTGGGGTCAGGATGTCAGCATCACTTGTTCAATCTCAACTCAGCATTTAGGTGGGACATTCATTCTGCAGCTGACCTCAGGCTCATTCAGGAAGACTCAAACATCAAGTACCAACTCGGCTACTTTTAACATCGTCCAAGTGGACTTTGACAATGAAGGATCGTACCAGTGTCAGTATCAGACAAAGGGACCAAGTCGAGACTTCAGCTCCCCCTCAAGCGACTCTGTCAGACTCTCTGTTGCTGGTAAGGAAATTAGTGAATGAATAAAATAACATAACACAACAAAGAAGGCAGAATAGCAATACCAAGATTATTCAAACAAAAGTAAATGTTGTATTTTAACATAGCAAGACTATTTAATCTGGTTCGAAAATTGTTTGATGGCGCATGAAGCCAAAATGGTTCAACTGCCCAAATAAAACCACCCCAATAATCCAGGGATGGTGGACACTATTTCCGTACTTTGCGGCCAGTACAGCAGGCCCCAAGTGCGTCTTACTTTGCCAGCTGAAAGGCAAAACTTCCAGCTTAGTGCTCCGCTAACTTGAATGGGGATAAAATTTATTTAATCATGTTGCTCTTCTAGATTTCCGAAATGTTATGGGATCAAATGGATTAAATCCTGATAGTGAAAGGAATCATTTTGCAGGGGTTGTGATCAATCAATCAATCAATCAATCAATTTATTTAAAGTGCAAAATCACCATGGTACATGGTCTCAATACACTTAACAATAAATACAGTAAGATCAAGTACAATAAAAACATACAATAAAACAATACAAAAGCACCAAAGGGCAATAAAAAGACAGTTAAGAATTAGATTGAACCAAAATGTTGGGTAAAAAGGTAGGTTTTAAGACGGGACTTAAAATTTTCAATAGATGAAGCTTCTTTGATTTCAAGTGGAAGGCCATTCCATAAAAAAGGAGCACGGTCAGAGAAGGCCCTGCCCAGCTGACTTTTTATTAATCGATGGAATGACAAGGAGGTTTGAACTAAGAGAGCGAAGAGGACGTGACGGAAAGTAGGGAGTAAGCAATTCACTTAAATAAGATGGTGCAAGTCCATTCAAAGCCTTATAAGTTAAGAGAAGGACTTTAAAATCAGCTCTAGCCTGAATGGGCAGCCAATGTAATGATGCCAAGACAGGAGTTATGTGGCAGAATCTGCTTTTCCTTGTTAAAAGGCGAGCAGCTGAGTTTTGCACGAGCTGAAGACTCCTCGTTGTACCGCTGGGGAGGCCAGAAAAAAGGGCATTACAGAAATCTAACCGAGAAGACACAAGGGCATGGAGAACCACCTCAGCGCTGTGCAAGGATAGGGCAGAGCGGATTTTTGCAATATTGCGCAAGTGAAAAAAAGCTGTCTTAGTGATTTCCTTTATGTGAGGCTGAAAAGTCAGGGTCGAATCAAAAATAACACCAAGGTTTCTAGTGTAGGAGCTTTCAGGGATCAGACAACCATCAACATTAAGACACAGACTCTCAGATAAGTACTTATAGTTGTTGGGTTTAATCACCAGCAAGTCAGTCTTAGCAGTATTAAGCATAAGAAGGTTAGTACTCATCCAGGCCTTGATTCGACTGACACATACTTCAAGATTTTGTATTTGAGAGAGGTCACTAGGCTGCAGTGGGATATATAGCTGCGTGTCATCAGCATAGAAATGGAACTTTATGCCATATTCTGCAATAATCCTACCCAAAGGGAGCATGTAAATATTAAACAACAGAGGGCCCAGGACAGACCTCTGGGACACACCAGAGATAACTGTAGAACAATCTGATAAAGAGTTCTTAAAAATAACGCATTGGGTTCTACAAGATAAGTAGGACTGGAACCATGAGAGTGCCAGCCCTTGAATACCAACACATTGCTCCAGGCGGTGTAGAAGCACACAATGATCTATTGTGTCAAACGCAGAACTTATATCCAGTATTAATAGTAAAGACGCTGATCCAGAGTCAGCGGTGACAAGTGGGTCATTAACTACTCTAGTAAGAGCAGTTTCAGTAGAGTGACAAGAGCGGAAACCAGATTGGAAGTTGTCAAAAAGATTATTGGCAGAAAGGTGGGCAATCAGTTGATCAGCAACGATTCTCTCAAGTATTTTGGAAAAGAAGGGGAGAGTGGAGACAGGACGGTAATTAGCACGAACCAGTGGATCACTATTGAGTTTCTTGAGGAGCGGTTTAATGATAGTGGATTTATAGTTCAAGGGGACAGACCCCTCAGAGAGGGAAGTGTTCAAGATGGTACGTAGGGGGCCACTCAGTACAGGAAAAAGTTCCTTAAGGAGATCAGAAGGGATAGGATCTAATGACCATGTGGTAGACTTTACGGTGGCAACCAGAGAGGCCAAGGCCTCTGTAGAGATAGGTTGTGATGCTCAAATAAATTTGTCCACTGATTCACAGACATCTCTTTCACCATGAAAGTCAATGAGAAAAAGTCTTTTTGGCCCACAGGGCATCACGTGACAGACACCAGATATTGCAGTATCATAGTTTGGCCACAACAAAACTTGGCCTCAAAGCCCAGCTCACTTACTGGAGGCCTGTTTAGGAACATTAAGAAACCTGGGGTTTTGCACATGGGAATTATTTCTACATATGTTCACCTCATTATTTGAAACTTTGGCCATGTTCAATATGAACATCCTTCATTGTAACACTCGAGAGGCCTTTAAGACATAAAATATGAAAAGCATAAAAGGTCCTCTGATAGACTGTAGCCAACATGTATAATATTGTAATAATGCAGAAACACATTGATGGCTTTGTTAGAATCTGAAATTAATTATAACACTAGTTCTATATTTGCTTTAATCAACAACATAAATGATAGAACAAATGTTGCCTGCCTTGACGTTTGACAATGAAGGATAAAACAACAGATATAATAGTTTGTGCTTGTGGTGCATTTTTTCTGACACTGAAAAACACTAATTCACTCACGTAACTACACACAGTCTGCAACATTTTAACATAGCATGACTGTTACCTACCCGAGTCTAGCATTAATGTTACCTTAACGTTACATTGCCCTGATGGCTAGTGTATTGCTTACATGGCATAGGTTTAGCTAACTAACGTTAACGTGGTGGAGCATTATCTTCTAACCTCACACAGATGCCCTTTGTTCAAAAGTATTATCAACATAAATTAAACTCTTTTGTATTACGCTTTGACTTCGGTGCATGCCAGTTAGCAGCTAGATAGCCAAAAAAACATGTATTACTTTGACTTAAAAGGAAATTCAGCAAACTAAAGAAAACAGCTCATTTTCAATCTATTTCTCATTCTGACATTGTGTTATTTTTTTCAGTGAAACTCCCAAAACCCAGCGTCTCTATGAATCCTGTTGGTGAGGTTACTTGGGGTCAGGATGTCAGCATCACTTGTTCAATCTCAACTCAGCATTTAGGTGGGACATTCATTCTGCAGCAGACCTCAGGCTCATTCAGGAAGACTCAAACATCAAGTACCAACTCGGCTACTTTTAACATCGTCCAAGTGGACTTTGACAATGAAGGATCGTACCAGTGTCAGTATCAGACAAAGGGACCAAGTCGAGACTTCAGCTCCCCCTCAAGCGACTCTGTCAGACTCTCTGTTGCTGGTAAGGAAATTAGTGAATGAATAAAATAACACAACACAACAAAGAAGGCAGAATAGCAATACCAAGATTATTCAAACAAAAGCTAATGTTGTATTTTAACATAGCAAGACTATTTAATCTGGTTCGAAAATTGTTCAATGGCGCATGACGCCAAAATGGTTCAACTGCCCAAATAAAATAATAATAATAAAAGATAATCCAGGGTTGATGGGACACTATTTCTGCACTGTGCGGCCAGTACAGCAGGCCCCAAGTGTGTCTAACTTCACCGGTTGAACGGCAAACTTCCATCTTAGTGCTCCACTAACTTGAATGGGGATAAAATTGATTTAATCATGCGGCCACACATTTTATGTTTACAGATATTTTACATTTTCAGCTTTTGTCAGAAAGGTGATTATTCTACTTTATTATTGAGGTCGTAGTGGAGGCCACCCCAGTACACCACCACCATTCACTATGACCTCAGTAATAAACAAAGTAGAATCACCACTTTCTAGACGATGTCAACAATAACTGAAAATTTATAAGCTTCAGGGAAAAAATCATGGTATAGCCGTTCTACTGTATTGCATTAGATTACACAGGTGTACCTAACATAGTGGCCAGTGACTGTATGTTACATACATATGTTGATGGTGGGATGGGATGAGAGTATGCCTCAAAATAATCACTAGCTATGTTTCCATCCAAAACTGATTTGAATCATTGGAAAATGCGCATTAAAAGAAATATGAATCCTGTGTGTTTCCATTAAATGTACAGACTTTGGTGAAACTACAAACTTGTGCGAGTTTTCTGCAGAACCGGAAACAAAACAAGTCTTGCATTCTTCTTCTTCTATGTTTTCTGGCGGTTGGCAACCAGCTTGTAAATGCATTACCGCCTTCCCGACCCGGAGTGTGGATATCACCATGGAGAGAGGTGCGCTACGTCAGACTTAATTCGAACATAACTGTTTCCATCCCCCGTTTTGCGAATCAACATTTTTCTAATCAACCAAAATCCGACTAAAGCGAGCGTGTTTTAGTTTGTGCGAATCACGTGATTTTAATTCAAATTTTTTCCATTTTCCAGTTTCCATCATAATTTTCCAATGCGATATTTCTAGATGCGCATCTAAACAGGCTGATGGAAACATGGCTACTGGAACACAGGGAGAACATTTTAACTCCAAACTCATAAATCACCACAGCTCTGCTCATTTTGTGATGCCGACAGTGCTGTGGCAGTATCTTTCAAGAAAAGCATTTGAACCATGCCTGAGCTTCTGTGCTCCATCCTTTTACTGTAGTCTTCCGGTAAAAAATGGTTGGAGCAAACAAACCAGACCATTTCCACAGGCGTGTTGGGGTTGATGTCCAGCACACATAGCCATTGTTTCATCCTGTCCGTATTTTTGGTTGGTACTACGTGAAACTTCACTGCTCCATGTCTTCGGCTTGTTACCGCAACCTTTTACAATACATGTGTAAACCATGATTTATAACAACTTTTCTCAAACTTTTTGGCGCGTCCAGCTGATGATATTGCAAATGCAAGGCTGCAAGCAACAACAACGGCACTGTCTCAGCTGCGCACTGTGGTTTACTCAAGAAAGTAGTTCTGAGTATTTTGCTTCATGTGTCGTAATGTTACTTAATTATACATTATTATTTAATAGCGTGGGGAATGCGCAAGCCATGTGTTGTCCACTAGAGCGTTTTGGGGTCATTTGATGGTGTATTTGATTAGTTTTGAGGGAGAGAGGGGGCTGTCCCATTCACCTCCACTTCAGCCGGCAGCTCTGTCCCACCGATCTCAGAACATCAGGCACTGACAATTAAAGGTAATGTACCTACTCAGATGACTATAGAGATTACGGCAATAGGCGAATTTGCCAAAATGTCGAACTATCCCTTTAACATACCATTTGTTTTTTACAAGTATATTCTACAGGGTGCATTTACAGTGTAATATACACCATAAGTAATATGTAATAAGAAACAAAACAAATATCTTAATTAACATTTACTTTAACCTTTTTTCTAGATAGATTTTTTAATGCAATCTTTACTGATTCATAAAAGCACAAATTTAATATTGTCTTGACACTGTTGTCTCTTTTGTCCTCAGTGCCACTGCAGCAGCCCAACATCTCCCTGACATCTCCTAACAGAGGGCTGGTCTGGAGTCCTGAAGGAGCAGAGGTCACCAGGGGTTACAGCTTCACCTTCACCTGCACTTCTTCCTCCTTTTATCCTGGAGGAGTATTGTCTCTCATCTTCTCTGACTCCAACATCATCGACACCAAGCCAGCAGTCAACCACTCAGCCTCCTTTACCTTTCCTGTAGCTGAGTATGAACACCAGGGAAACTACAGCTGTGTGTATGAAGTCACACTGTCCTCAAGGAAATTCAGTTCTACAGAGAAAGCACCCATTAGTGTCATCATTAAAAGTAAGTAGAATTTAGAATTTAAACTAAACGTTGTGTTTTAATGTAGGGCTGTAGTCTCCTGGTCGACTTGTTGATTATTTGGTCGATATCCATTATTTCATGCAGTGGGGGGACAGGCTAAGGCCCTGTTTAGATGACAACGGATCCTCTAAAAACGGAAAACTCTGTCCTTTGAGTTTTCAAAAACTTCTGTGTTTATATGACGACATTATTGAAACGATCCCGTTCACACTGAGCCCCAAAATCTACTGGAAACGCTGTAGTACGCACGCCAGGCCCATGGGTGGCAGTGTAAATTTGCAAAGCAACACCACGGCATGACGCCATGCGCCTGCGCTGAAGCGCCTTCCTCTACAACGCCATGGTTACAAACCAAAGCAAAGAAGACACAATGGCGAAAGCATGCGCAGATAACTTTGTCTGGATGGACGACGAGGTGGAGTTGCTACAGGAACAGATCTACACTTCACTTCAAATCAACAGGGTGAGCAACACAAACAGAGCTCGGCATTGTTGTTGTGACGGTCAGCATGCTTAGTGACTGGAACCATAATGTGCATGTGCAAAAAGTCTCCATTTTCAGAGGAACTGCATGTTGCAAGTTTACATGACAACAGAGACGCTGCAGTTTCCAAAAACTCTGGAACCCGTCTTAAAATGTTGCGTTTTCAGGCACCCAAAACTCAGCTGTCTTGTAAACGATCGGCCAAAGTGCAACAAAAATTTTACCGTTTTCAGTTGAAATCATTGTTGTATAAACAGGGCCTTAGTTACATGTGAAAATGCAGCGTCGCGGTGACGCAGACCTTCTCTCAGTTTCTGTATACTGAAACCATTTCCCTCAGTGGAAACGAAGCTTGTATTTACTTGTATTTCACAGATAAGAAACAATAAATTGTTAAGACAGTAATACCTCCACTAAAATAGCATTTTAAATCTTGTGTGTGATTTATCCTTTAGAAATTTATACTTAGGGATTTATCCAGGTTTCATATGAACAGAGGAAATCTCCACTCGTCGCTAGGCTAATTTATACAATGAAAAATGCCATAGGCTTGTGCTAATAACGTTAGCATGTTGTATTTGCTTGGAAAATGTGTTTAGTATAAGACAATTGTTTTGTCGGTGAATCCTGTGAGTTGTAATGGAGCCAAATTGAGTGCCGTTACCTCTGTTAAATGTTGCTGTTGTCCCTGGTTTTATATGAGAAGAGAAAAAGATCGCTAGCTGCTAGGCTAATTTATACAATGTAAAATGCCATAGACTTGTACTAATAGCATGTTGTATTGGTGGGGGAAATGTGTCCAGATAAATACAAGTGTTTGTCTGTCAGTTCTGCGATTTATAGTGAAGCCAATTTGTGTACTTGTGTTTGAAACTGTCTCTATTAAGCCATGTTTAATGTGTGTTTTGAATCAACTAAACTTTACAGCACTTAACACAGTCCTCCACCGCTGGCTAGCGTTTTGGTGGTGTAACTGCAGAGTGACACAGACACACCACCGCAAAAGTAAAAATAACGTGCAGATTTTTTTTTCCCTCACGACTAATAGATAAGTTGAAGATGTGATATTTGATGGGTCCATGTCATGGGTCCAACAGCCTATTGGTCCGACAACCCATTAGTCCAACGTCCCGTTGTTCCGATATGTGTATTTGTGTACCATAGAGGATCAGAAAACGCAACAAAAGTAGGCTACTGGTTGAGATACAAGTGTCATAGAGAGGAGAGAATGAAACACCATAACCTCCTGTTATTAACTCTGGGGTCGGGGTTGTGTGGGGAGCTCTCTGCGGTGCTGAACGGATCTGCACCAGATCTTACAGCAAACATGTCAGATATTTTCACACATTTGGCAGCATCTGCCTGCAGATTCTTGCACCTTTTCTCCCATAGCTTCTCAAGTGAAAGATACCTCAGCCCTGGGGTGGACAAATCTCCCCCCCAGTGCTTTCCGACCATGGTTGGGTCGCTGAAGACAGAACGGTTAACAACAGTTTCAGATCAGGCCCAGATGAATGAACAGATGGTGGAACACTTTCCAGAGTGGGATATTTGTCAGGATGAGTGGAAGGCAAACTTTAAAATATCCAGTGCATCACTCCTGACTTTAAGAGGGCTCTTTCATCCTTAAATTGAACAGGAATCAGGGGGGATGAGATCTCCAGTGGGTATTTTGAAAAAGGTGAAGAGAGAGGAGAAGCGCACACCAGGGTTGGAGAGGTCCTGACCGTTGACGAAAAAATACAAATTTGAAAAAAGATGTCAGGCGCACTCTCTAAGACTCGATGCAAAAATATTTTCTTTTATTCAAGTACCAACGTTTCAACTAGACCGTCTTCATCAGGGTTTTACAAGACACTGAGCTACCAAACACACAGGTGAGCTCTATGATGAGAGGGAGTGTCCTCCATTACTGGCAAATGCCATGGGAGTAGCTGACACAGATTGCCACACAGATGAGACAGGAAAAACAGCACAATAAGATCAAGGCTCAATTTCCATTCAAGTGTAATCTTAAAGACTAAAAAAGACAGAATATAGACAATTCAAAAGTATATTTCAAAAACACTGACATTGTTTTCAGTTATCAAAAGTAGCAGACAATAAAAAGTATCATTATTATAAATACAGCCAAATCAGGAAGAGGAAAATGCATTTAAACACCACTTAAAATGGAAAAAGGACAGAATACCCCCTCGTCGAAACGTTGGTACTTGAATAAAAAAGAATATTCTTGCATCGAGTCTTAGAGTGTGCGCCTGACATCTTTTTTCTATTTTGAAAAAGGTGACATCAGCCTGGACATTTCACCGTCACTTGCGTTGAGGTAGATTGCTAACATGTGCTGTTTTCAGCAAAAAGAGGCAGTGAAAATGGTATTTTGATAATCATATTGACATTGTACCACCATTCAATAGTTTCAATGTTCATGTCAGTCACAGACATAAAAGAATATTAATATTTATTTTAAACTCAACACTTCCTGTGTCAGTGTCAAAATAAAAGCTGTCTGACAGTAGTTCTGTGGACAGAATCCCTTCATTTGTCATCATAAGGCCTGTTATTTTGAGATGTTTATATCTAGTGTGTATACAGAACAGATTGTTAATCCTATGATAAAAATGGACACAGTTTTTAGGATAAACTGTTTTGTTTTTCTTTCCCAGTGCCTTTGTTGCCACTGGTCTCCTCAGTAGCTGCTGGGGGTCTGCTGTTGCTCCTGCTGGTCTTGATAGTGGTCTGTCTGGTCTACAAGAGAAGACAACGAACCAAGCAGCCTGGAACTCTCGTCCAAACTCAAAGTCTGTGTTCACCAGGACACACAGTGCATTACATGAAAAGACTAATTGTTTCTTTTTGTTTTCCATTTTTCTTGATACACTTTCATCACAACATTTGTGTTTGAATGCTTGCAAAGAATTTATTCTGATGCTCGTGACACATTTTTGTCCTGATGCTTGTGTTTCAGTGGCTCTCACAGTCAGGAACGATTATGGAAGTGATGAGGATGAGGATGAGGAGGGTGAATGTCAGAATGTTGATCCAATGGACACCAAGATGAAATTCAAAGATGGAGCAGGGGTGGAGGAAGAGAGTTATGATTCTGAGGAGCCAGAGAGTGATGATGATCACAATTATGCAAATTTCATAAAAGCCAAGGAGGACTGTTTCAGTGTCAAGGAGAGCAGGGTAGAAGAGGAAGGAGAAGAAGAAGAGGACGAAGAACATGAAGAAGAAACCGGCAATGATGAAAACATCTATGCAAATGTAAACCAGCCCTGTGCTGAACCAGCTGTGGACATCTATGAAGAAGTTGATATTTATCAAAACTTTTGAGGTGTCCAGTGGTCATCAGTGTCACAGTGGTTGACATCACCAGAATGTTAGTTTACTAGGAGCGCTGGGTACAACACTGTATTTCAGACTAGTTAAAGTGCAACTTGCAGATTAAATTTTTACATAACCTTGTCTGAAAATTACCATATGAGAAGTTAATTCAGAATTTATTATGGTTTACACGACATAAGGGCACAAATTCAGAGGAAAACGTGGTTCTTTTTAGCTCCTCTTCTAAAAATGCTTTTTTTTTTTTCTCAACATTGCCTGATACTACGTCACGAGAGGGACTCTGCGTCCTTGACCCTGCCTCTGCCTTTGTGATTATGCCGAATTATTGTGTTTGTGCAGGTTGCACAAACTCGAGTCTGTCAGGACATCGAGTCCACCATTTTCCGGACAGAAAAAGAGGTGGAGTTAGTTTTCGTGCCTGGGTGCGTTTTGTGCAGGTGAAGAGGCGCTTTTTCACGGCTTTATCTGTGATCAAAAACGCGGTTGCGTGCAGCGCTCATTTTGGACAGGAGGATTATGTTCCTGGCGGAGCCGCCCGCCCTCGCACATACCCCCGAGGCTCGGCCTTCACCAGAGCCACCAAAGCTTCCTAGGGAGGCCTCCGTGTTTGAGATGGGAGCGGGCGACGTGAGGGTTGATGGGCAGTGTTATGTCTGGTCTGGGGGTCAGATTCTCCACCAGAGCCCAGAAGGCATCCACCTCCCTGCAGCACAAACTCCCCACAGCTGAGGACATGGGCTGGCAGTTCCCACACAAGCACCTATCATACAAAAAATTACCAGAAAATCTTCGTATCTCTCTCTCTCCCCTGCGGACATCAATACACCGTAATGCGGAGTTCTAACACGCATAGCAAGATACGTCTGATACAAACTGATCGCATTGCGCATTAGTTTCTGTTAGGGGTAAGTAGCATTAGTTATCTAATACTGGCAGAACTATAGGTAGCTTTGTTATAATCTAATACGTGATGGCAAACTTGTGTTGTGATGTGAACACAGCATTAGACATCGTTAGCTGTCATTAGCTAACGCTGGTCGCTCACCAAGACACTTGCCCAGTTCTCCACTGGTTGTCCTCACACTACAGCTCTATTTCTCTCCTGTGGCCGTCATTTCTCCTAACCCTGATCTCTTCCTGGTCTCTTGGACGCCTAGCAGGCTCATAATTATAAGCCTGTGGGCTGAATGTACATTTTCAATCTCTTCAGTCTCAAAACTAGTACTGTGATCCATGTTTATTAATGTTACACTCAATCGAACTCGGCCGGACTCCCTTACGCTACGTCACTTCCGGTTAGTGGGTTTTTAGATGCGGAAGCAAAATTCTCTTTAAAAAAAAAAACGACCCCAAAATTCACTGTAGTGTGTATATGTTTTTGTTTTTTGTTTTAATTGAGTTTCTACATCATTTTCCTACACATTTACTCACTGTGGTCTCCAACCTGCAAGTTGGGCTTTAAGTGTTGATAAATGGAGTTTGAGAGTTTTGATGAGACAAAAGAACCACAGATAGTTATGCTTTTTAAGCCAACTAGACCAAATATAGTGGTACGACCTGTTTCCATGGAGCTGGACAACAGCAGCTAACTTGAAAATGAAGGGCAGTCTGAACTTGACTAATGTTATGTTTAATCTGACAATCCACACAAAATACCAAATATGTGTTATACAACTGTCTCCATCAAGTAGCCAGTCCACAACATCGGTGTGTGAGGCTTATGACATTAAATTCACATTATGATGTCGCAGCTAACATAGCTAACATTAGCCTAACCCAGCGGTTACACCCACAACCCACCTTATATCATGAGCAACATCATTCTCTCCTAGAACCTGAGAATCATATGTACGATATGTCACCATCAGAGGAACTGTTGGGGCGGAGCGGCACTGAGCATGTTCCATTTCCCAGTACTGGTGGTGTCAGTTCAGTTTTACCTTTGCACATTGCATCCTCCTCTGACTCATCCTTGATGTAGAGACACCACCACCAAGATCTTGCTGGCTTGGTAAAGTTTTTGGAAACAAAGAGCTCCCTACTCAGCGACAGAATTGGCTTATAATATTAGACTTCAATAAGTAAGTAGTTCTGTAAGTAATTACAAACTTCAATTCTTCCATCAAAACAGCAAGTAAGGTGGACCCACACCCTGTGCCTGCACCACCACCAGGACACTGGCAATGTAACGTGTGTCCCAACAGTCAAGTGCTACTGCCGCTAATTGACTTCCTTCCATTTGTGCGCTACTCCACTCAAAACATCTCATACACTGGCCATAAAAACGTACTGTCAGAGAACAAACAACCATAAAAGGACAAAACATGCTTTAAAGTCCCATGTTTACCAGGCCCAGCTCAACAACAACATCCCAGTGATGTCACCAACTAAGATGTCACCCATTGGTTTGTGGACTGCCATTTTGAAGCCTCAATTTCAGCATTTCTGCTGTCATGGTCTGTTTTTTTCTGGAGCCAGAAGTGACCATATTTGGGCAAGAGGCTGGCACTGTGGAGGAGCGAGGGATGGATGTGACACAAGGACGGCAGCGAAGCCTCTAAGAAAGCCTGTCACTGAAGCAGCTCCACCCTTAAATATACGTAACTTTGGGCCTCCTTAAAATTTGAAAAGGTGAAACAAACATTGTAGTCCTGTACCTGCCATGTCGTCCTGTGTGCAATTTGTGGTTGACATGATTTCTCACTTGGACAAAAATGGTTGCCATGGTGAATAGGGTAAAAAATTTAACCAACAGATATCACTATGAAATTTACAGAGTTGATTGCTCACATTAAGACAAACAAAAAATGTATTTGAAGATTTTTAAAATTGCTTGTTTACAAGAGCAAAAGGTGCATAATCTAATTAAGTATGTGCTAATTAGCATAAATTCCACAGATCTAAACACTGGGTAAGGACAGGTGAAAATGTATTTTCTATCTTGACATATTAGAGTCAAGACTTTTACAATGTGGACCTCCCTCTGCCCACCGTACCAACCTCCCTCTAACCTCATAGATGGCAGTCCTATTTTTGAAAAGGACAAAAATGACATACCCACATCACATGCCCATGCCTGTCATCTGTCAATAAATCAAATCAAGATTTTGTTCTGTACTTTCACTTTTATTCACATTTTTCATAACATTTTCTCCGAGACATGAACATGGGAATTATGTAAATTATAAACATTTGCTTCCCCTCTTTTACTTTTATTGTCATATTATAATGAGGTGTTGAACTTTGCAAAGAGCATCTCGAGAAAAATGTGATATAAAATTAAATTATGACACAAAATCAAACAAAAGTGTCAATTAAGTGCACTATATGGTAATTGTGTACAAGTTTGTGTGATACATTTTTACAAGATGGACTGTCTTTTTTTCCGTGGCAGACTATAGTGCAGCAAACTCCTGCAGCATGGCAGCCACAGTGCTGGGTGTCACACTCGCCTGCATATTTGCATGTTGTAAGTAGACTCGGTGGTAAGAGCTTCATACATTTTGATGGCAGGAGTGTGCCAAAGTTCTCCTCTCATCCATGTTCCAGAGGTTCTTCTCTTTCCCCGCATTCTTTGGCTGTTGTAAGCAGTTTGCATGCCCTGTGCACCAGAAAGGCAGCTCAATGGATATGGCCTCTGATAACACTAGTTGTAGGAGGGAGAGCGTCAATCCCAGCAGTGGCACTAGTATAGATCTCTACCCTGAGGTCATCAAATGTCTCAGCAGCCGTACTTGACCTGGCCGCTGCCCAAACTCGTACTAGGTACTTTTTGGCTAGTTCTGTGTCCTGCTCTGACAAGGTGTCCGCCTCCCCAAAGTTGGTCAGATGCCAATGCTGCATGTTTGGTCCCCACCTTGTTCATGCAGTCATCTCCAGTCATTATATGTGCCTTGATCACGGTCTTGGCCAGTGGTACTCCTAGTTTGGAAACTGCTTGGTGCAGCGGAAGCATCTGTCATTTCTCACCAGTGCCAAACTGCTGCCAGATTTCCTCCATTCCCAGTATTTGGAAGTATGGGGTGAAGTGTAGCAGCAATGTGAAGGTGTCTGTATCACTGAAAACTACAACCACTCTCTTGTACTCAGACAGCTCACTCCACCACCAGTCTGGCGTCAGCCTCCTCGGTCCAGTTCAACAGGTCCGGGAACTGGGTTCAGTTCATGTACTATTCAACTAGAAATCAACTTTACAGTAATAATGTACCTGGCCAAGATTCCTTAAAACAACACTGGGCTGAAAAAAATTCTCTAACTTACCTTGGTGATAAAAAATTCCGTTGAGCAATAGACGCTCTCTCTTTCTTGACTGTTAGTGTTACACCCCTGTAAAGGGGGATAATACAAGAAAAAAACACAGACAAGATGTTGCTTCAGTCACGTCCAGTGTTGTAATGGACGAACGAAAGCAACGTCTTCCCCTCTACAATTTAGCTCAGACGCAAGCAATCAAACCGTGATCACTGATAGAGAAACAACTTTCAAAGAAATAAACTTGAAGAAAAGGAATCACTGTGGCAAACAATATAAAATAGTAATCAGAATAGTAATAGTAACCAAAATAGCATCAGGAATCACTTATGTTTTAAACACATATTATCCTTTTTTAACTTATCACTCTATACTCATTTGTCTGGAAGACCAGAGTAGTAGATAACAGATCACTTAATAAGCAGATCACTATGAATTTCACCCTTTATCAGTTTTTACCTTTGATGAATAATGTTTTGTTTTTAACCATGTACTCTCATGAATTAAAGCATTCTTTTGCTTACTGTTTTTAGCATGTTCACGAGTATATTTTTAGTGTTTTAACAGCATTTTAACAGCATTTTAACTTTTATAACCATTACATTAGCTCACTCGTTGGTATAGCAGAGGGGAGGGAGGTTGGTCTAGTGGGCAGAGGGAGGTCCACATTGTAGAAGTCTTGACTCTATATGTCAAGAAAAAACATTTTCAACTGTCTTTATCCAGTGTTTAGATCTGTGGAATTTATGCTAATTAGCACATACTTAATTAGATTATGCACCATTTGCTCTTGTAAACAAACAGTTTCAAAAAACTTCCAATACATTTTTTGTTTGTCTTAATATGAGCAATCAACTGTAAATTTCATAGTGATATCTGTTGATTAAATTTTTTTACCCTATTCACCATGGCAACCATTTTTATTTTGGCCACAGCAGCCATTTGCCCACTGTGGCGGGCAAGCACCTCCGTGATTTTTCATGTCTAGGGACCCCTTGACTTAGTCCAAGTGAGAAATCGTGTCAACCACAAATTGCGCAAAGGACGACATGGCAGGTACAGTATTATTGTCTGTAAAGTCATAATGTATCACTGAGTAACACACACGCACACACACACACACACACACACACACACACACACACACACACACAGTTGCTGTGAATGTTATTTCTGTTGTAAAGTCAGGCAATTTAACATGGAGGTCTATGGAAATTTACCCTGTTTTGGAGTCTACCTCAAGTGGCCATTGGAGGCCATTTTTTTGCACTTCTGCACTGGGTTCATATTTCAACCCCTGAGGTTGCCACTTGGCTTGTTGTAATATGGCTGCACCCTGCTGGTGGAAACTTGAACTACTATCTTGTTTTTTTTAGCAAATCTAGAGGGATATCAAGTTAGTGAAGGCCGAAGGTAAAAATCAAACAAGCCACAGTTACATTGTTCAATGTTTCATTTCCTCTTTAAAGTGACAACTGGTAATTCAAAGGGACGGAGCAGATAAATGTTGAATGATGTTAAATTGTATCTTGGTCTCTTTTTGTCTCAGGAAAAACAGCTAGTCGTTCAACTCTCATTATTTTAAATTAATATTTGGACTAAACTTTAAGTCTTGTTATGTTTAAACAATGGATAAAGTGTGTAATCTCAGAAGTAGCCAGTTTGGGCTGCTGTGACTGTATTTTTAACATAAAATGCTATAATATTCTCAGTTTGTGGATAACAGATAATAACAACTATGCTTGTATATGTAAATCAGCTGTACATGCAGTGTCTCTGTGCAATCAAGGCTGGCAACTGGGCAAAGGCACTGCATGTCTGTTGGTTTGGGTAATTTGATTCACTGTAAATTTGTGTGTTTTTCCCCAGTAACACAAAATATATCACTAGCTTACAATATCTCACATAAGTGAGCCCACCCCTCCCAACATTATAGAAATGACACTTTGATATAACTTAAAGTAGTCAGTGTACAGCTTGTATAGTAGTATAGATTTACCTTCCTCTGAAAATTACTCAAAACACAGCCATCAACATCTAAACAGCTGGCAACATAAGTGAGTACACCCCACAGTGAACATGCCCAAATTGTGCTCTTTCAGCATGTGTGGCACCTTGGTGAAGAGCACCAAGACAACTGTCCCATGCTTACAGTCAAGTGTAGTGGTGGCAGCATCATGGTTTGGGGCTGCATAAGTGCTGCCACCACTACACTTGACTATAGGCAAGGGACAGTTGTCTTGGTGCTCTTTCAGCATGTGTGGCACCTTGGTGAAGAGCACCAAGACAACTGTCCCTTGCCTACAGTCAAGTGTAGTGGTGGCAGCATCATGGTTTGGGGCTGCATGAGTGCTGCTGGCTCTGGGGAGCTCGGCACTTAGGGAAACATGAATTCCAAGCAGAGCATGATCACCCCTCTTCAGAAACTGAGCTGCAGTGCAGTTGTCCAACATGATAATGACCCAAAACACACCTAGAAGATGACAACTGCCTTGCTGAGGAAGCTGAAGGTGAAGGTGAGGGACTGGCCAAGTATGTATCCAGCCCTAAACTCACCTGTGCACCTGTGGGGCATCCTCAAGCTGAAGGTGGGGTAGTGCAAGGTGTCTTCACATCCATCTGCTCCATGATGTCATCATGGAGGAGTGGGAGAGGATTCCTGAAGCAACCTGTGAGCTCTGGTGAATTCCATGCCCAAAAGGGTTAAGGCAGTGCTAGATAATAATGGTTGGCACACAAAATATTGACACTTTAGGCACAATTTGGACATGTTCACTGTGGGGTGTACTCACTCATATTGCCAGCTGTTTAGATGTTAATGGCTGTGTTTTGAGTAATTTTCAGAGGAAGGTAAATCTATACTACTATACAAGCTGTACACTGACTACTTTAAGTTATATCAAAGTGTCATTTCTATAGTGTTGGGAGGGGTGTACTCACTTATGTGAGATACTGTATGTTGTGGCTCTGTATCATAATTAATATTTTATAGGGAACTTTAAGTCCAGTACAAGTCCAACGAAGGAGTTATAGGTGGGTCTCTGGACATTAGGGGTGCAACGGTACAGGTAGCCCATGTATGGTCTGTACCTCGGTTTTTGGGCCACAGTTTCGGTTTGGTTTCAGTACGTGTTTTGTGTGTAAGGAGAACAATTTTTTGACCAAAATTATCTCTTTATTTTGCTTGACTTTGCACAGGCCGCGCTCTTGTGTGCTCACCTGTGTGTGTGTGTGTGTGTGTGTGTGTGTGTGTTCGCGCGCATCGGGGCGGAACTCCGCCGTGTGCGACACAGCAAGCAGAGGAGGATGGTAAACGTGCAACCATGTAGAGACAGAAAAGATATGCTGTTGTGTAAATAAGATAAATAACATAAGGCTATTTAGTTTGTTTAACAAAAGGTCAACCTAATATAATGGTCCGGGAAACACTAGACATGTTTCAAGCAACGTTTGCAGACAGTGAAATCCCACACCGGAGATTTGTATTAAGCCGGTGCGTCTTCAAACTTCTGTCTCTCAACTCCTCCACTTGCGCTTGCCATGGCTCTCTCTGTTTGTTTTTTCACAACAGTGTGAGGGGGTGAGTGGGCGGAGCCACAAGTGATTGGACATTAAGTTGCAGGGCGGGCTTTTGTGCAGTAGGCTGACTCGGCCATTCTCTTTATACATCCATAGACTCGGCCTGTGGATAGGCACACACACACAGTGGCCTGTAAAGCATCAATGCAAAATTAACTGCAAAACCAAAAACCCGCGGTCCGTAAGGGCGTATTGATCCGTGCAGGGCGGACCGAACTGTTCAATAGTTTACCGAGGACCGCTGCATCCCGACTGGACATATGATGAAGCTACATTATGTGTGGTCAACAGGTGCCTGACAGTAAATTGTTGACCTGTGGCCCCCTTAATGTGTACGAAGTATGCAAAAAATAAGGATATAGGATATGGAGCGAAATGCTTCTTTAACCTTACTAATGGAGAGGAATGAAGTCAGGCTATGGCATTAACAGATTAGCGGGAGTTAGCATGACCATTTTGAAGCCAATATCCATTAGCTTAGCCTCCTCCACATAACACACAGCTAATCTACGCTCCTAACACATTCACTCTGCTCGTCATATTTCACACAGTTTACTCGCACTCTTGTATCTCAACCATATGCATCTCTAAACACACATTTCACTCACTTTAACTCACACAGAACATTATTAGCATGCACTTAGCTACCGAAGCTATTTCCAACGGCACTCACCATCTTTTATTACACACACACACAAGCGGCAACAAGCACACACTCTCTTAACCACGGTCAAAGTCAATGTCTCTCAATCTCACAGTTAAAAACTAAGCTTCTGCTAAAACATAGCTACTGTTATCTTTTACGTGGGTGTTCATTATAGTCAGCTTACCTATAGGAAATGTAGACACACAGTTAAGATTTTAGAACTCTCTTGGTAGCACACACTACAACTCATCACGCACTGACCACTCGTCTGTTCCACTGATACCAAGTCAGGTGTAAAGCTTAGAGTGCCCTCTACTGACGAAGCTGAGTTGTACAGCAATAACAACACCCATGCAAAGCACATTCACTCAAAATACCTTGTAATAAAAATAAAAATAATAATAATAATAATAATAGGCAAGTGACACAGTAGTTTTCCTGTGTTTTCAGACCGTAGCTTTCCCTCAGTTCAAAATTTAAATTGGGGGGCAAATATTTATCTTTTCACACACACTGTGCCATATATACACATGTATTTTATTCAAATAAAATTTGTTTTGATTTTTTTAAAAATGTTCTTGCTTATTGAAGTCTTTTATTTCGAGCATGGTCATGGATATGAAGCATGAGACAGCAATGAAAAAATAATAATAATAATAGTGAATAATAATAACACAATCAATAGATAAAGAAATAAAGAAAAGAAAAGAAAAGAAAACAAACAAACAAACAAAAAAACAACAAAATAATGAGTCCAACATGCTCGAAAAGGAGTAGGAAGAAGTAAAAAAAACTTATTTAATCCTACCCCATCCCTATTTTGTTATTATTATAATTTTGTCATAGTGAATTCATTCTATACATACATACATATATAAATATATAATTAGTTAGATATATGGGTATCTACATATTATGATTTATTAAACCAAGTTTTATATAGATATCAATATAGTAACATAGTAATAGTGGATAGTAATTAGTAATAAAATAGTAATAGTATAGTTATAATAGTAATAGTAAATTCATTCATTTATAGTTTTTGCGCATAGACGTAGTTAAGAATGCCAGGACAGGCAAAAGGTATACATATACATATCCCTATATATACATACATATATACGTAAAAAGCAAACATCCATATATAAATAGTCAGATATATCGATATTTACATATAATTTCTATAGTAATATAGTAACAGAAAAAAAAGGTATACATATACCTTTCTCTATATACATACATATATATAAAACACACGTAAATATATATATAGTTAGATATATAGATATATACATATTATAAATTTCTTAAACAAAGTTTTATATAGATATCACAATAGTAGTATAATAATAGACAGTACAGTAGATATACACATATATACATAATATTATTTCCCCTCCTCCCTATATTTTGTAAAGACCATTTGCTTATATTTGTTTTTAAACTGTTTGATGCATGGACATTGTTTTAAATCCTCACTGAGTCTGTTCCATAGTCGTACTCCGTTGTTTGATATGCAAAATCTTTTCATTGTAGTTCGACATCTCTGGGTCTTGAAGTTTAGTTTTTCCCTTAAATCATACCTTCCCTCTCTTTCCTGAAACATTTTTTGTAGGTGACCCGGTAATAAATTGTTCCTGGCTTTGTACAGAAATTGTGCTGTTTGGAATTCTATAATATCATAAAGTTTTATTATTCTAGATTTGATAAATAGTGGATTGGTGTGTTCGATGTAACTAACATTATTTATTATTCTGATGGCTCTTTTTTGTAGTATAAATAGCGGCTCTAGTGAGTTTTTATATGTATTGCCCCACACCTCTGAGCAGTATTGTAAGTACGGTAAGATTAGTGAATTGAACAGAATGTGCAGTGATTTGTTGTCCAGAAGGTGCCTTGCTTTGGCCATTATAGAGATGCTTCTGGATATTTTGGTGCAGATATGTTTAATGTGAGGTTTCCAGCAAATTTTATTATTAATCATCACTCCAAGAAATTTAATTTCATGTACTGTTTTTATATCGACACCCTCTATCTGTACTTGTGCTTGATGATTTATTTTTCTATTGCCGAATATTATTATCTTTGTCTTGCTTAAATTTAGTGATAGTTTGTTTTTGTCAAACCAGTATTTAATCTTGATAAATTGTGAAGTGATGATGTCCAAAAGTTGCTGTAAATTCTCACCAGATCCAATTATATTTGTGTCATTTGCAAATAAAATAAATTTGAGTATTTGTGATATGTTACATATGTCATTGATATAAATGATGAATAGTTTAGGACCCAGCACTGATCCCTGTGGAACACCACACACAATGTCCAAGCATCTTGATTGGTAATCTCCCATTTTCACAAACTGCCTTTTGCTTTTCAGATAACTTCTCACCCACTCTAGTGCCGTTCCCCTGATCCCGTATTTTTTCTAGTTTACTAAATAGTATATCATGATTTATTGTATCAAATGCTTTTTTTAGATCAATGAATACCCCAACAGCGTATCTTTTGTTATCTATGGCTTTTGTTATCTTTTTGCACATGCACACAGACTCAGATATGGGCGCTGGAAATTTTAAGATGGGTGCCAGACAAAACTAGACAGGACTTAATGGTGTAATAATAACCCAGTATTTTAGAGCGGAGCAATCGGCAGCCAGTTATTTATTTTTGCAGTCGACCTCCTGATGACTAAAAGATTACCATCCTTCTTTACTTCCAGTCTGGTGATGTCTTAATGTATCCATCTTGAGTTCAAATGTGTGTTTCCAAATTGACATGGACACATAATGTAATCCAATAAAATAAAAGCACAAAGCTTAGAAATGACCACAGTTGAATCAGCACCTTTGTGACACTGCAGTCATCATGAAACACTTTGTGTATTTGATGCTGCCTCACAAAGGCAAATAGTGATGGCAGGTATTATGTGTTTTAAGCTTTAAGGTAAAAGATATTTATCAGCATTGTTTTAAACAAATGGTTTTCACAGGATTACAGTGAAGTACTCATCATTTGAGGAGATAAAAATGAAAACATGTTGTACTTCACCATCAGTCAAACTGTTTCTACTAGTCACCTCATTTTTGTAATATAGCACAGTATGACAAATTCCAAATTTGCCTTATGGGGAGTTTTTCCACCTGAATCTTGGGTTTTAAGACAGATTATAAAGCCCCTTGTAAGAAATCCCAGTACAGTAAGAGCAACTGCGAGGGATCACTCTACCTGGACAGACAGACATGCAAAAGATGTTTATACAGAATAACCAGCGGGGGGGAAAATACAGTACAGACAATGCAATAAACAAAAATTATTCATACAGTATTGTGTGTAAGACACAGGACTAAACTGCAGGCATTTAAATGATCTAGTGTCATTTGTCAGCGTATGTGCCACAAGAGGGCTCAGGCTGACAGGCATCAGACATATTTTAAAACACAGCTGGAGCACAGCAAAAGGCTCCGCCAAAGATCCAGATTCACCTGTCTGAGCATTAATGACACCTATGCTGTGTCAGTAATGCTCTGCAGGTATCTGGTTAACTAAGCTCATTCTGACAGCCACCAAGTGAGAGGTTACACAGATGCTATCTACTTTTTCTCCACAAATATAATCACTGCAGTCTTAAAGCTTACGATTTTTTTGCACAGCTGTGATCCTTATACTGTGCTAAGAGATATTTCAACACGTGAACAGTGATCAGCTCAAATTTTTCCCTTAAATTCCCCTTTCACATTTTTGCCAGTGTTTGACATAATCACATACAGTTTTCATTCGGTGTCTGCTTTTACCAGCATATGATTAACTCCGAGTGATGCTGCCACCACCATGCCTATAGTGTGACAATGATGTGCAGTGTAATCATGGCATTTTGTCCAATTGTCAAAAGTCTTCTTTCATCTGACTTTAGTGTCTCCCACGTGCATTCAGGGAAACTGCAGCTCAGATGTCATGTTTATTTGCCACTCTCCCATAAAGCTGTAAATGGAAGATAGGAAGACTCTCTTTACACTCTCATTTCATTCACATTTCTCTCTGCTCCACTCCGGCTTCTACTCCATCAGTTGACTATGGGCCTCATACTAAATTAATCCAACCAGATTTTGCCATGGTCTCCCTGCAAATCATAATCTGCTGTCAGGCCTCTCTTTTGCTGTCAGTTGTCTTTGTAGGACGAACAGATGAGACCCGCCTCCACCCCATCCACCCCCAGTCTTCAGCTCATCAATTGCCCAGGCCTGTTCCTCATCCCATCATCCTCATCCTTCAACAATCCCTGTCTTCACCTCCACCACCAGTGTCACGACTCCATCTGTGGGGAAATTCTTAAACTATCCATGGCATCTCTTCCCCGCCTTAATATTCACGTCACTATGGGGTCTAATCGGCAAAGAACTTTTTACCAATCATATTGTGCATTTCGTAATAAATAACTGTTCACTCTAGAATAAGTCTCCCGATTGAACTGGTAACGCACCAGTTAGTGAAGCAGCTGTTGTATGCAGTTGCTTTACCGGAAAAAACCACCACATAGGTTGACTGTGCAAGCTGCTTTCTATGACCCACACTTACAGTCATTGTAAGGCGATACCCTCTAGTGGCCATTATAATTATTACACAAGCAGAGACTTGATGTGACATAGCTTAAAAAGCGACAAAGTCCACGTAATGTTGTACAAATAGCCTATCAAAGAAGCCATGGTGGAGGACAGAAGGCTGAGTGGTTTACCAGGGAGCAGGCAAAGCAGGAAAGTCAGAGGAAGGCAAGGTCAACAACAAGGAAGCAGGCTCGGAACACATGCTGGAAAGTCTTGCATTGGAATAACAAAGAACAATCTGGCAACAAGAATCTATGAAGCCGGAGTATTAATAGTGGCAGGGAGTAATGAGGCAAAGGTGAGTGGAGTTGGCTTGATGATGTGGGTGTCGTGGACCGGCAGGAGCAGGAGATGTGTGGACAGGTGATAGGCTGAGAGGTAGGTGTGGTGAGTGGAAATTTACTGAGAGAATGGCATGTATAGCATGTTGGAAGTGCACACCGTGACAAGATGTGCCAATAAAACACAGGACTTTAACCGAGGAGACGGGTATTCAGGTCCCAAAGTCAGTGTTGGCTTCTTTTAATAAAAACTTACCCTACTAAGCTTATATATATATATATATAAACCTTATCACGTAGTTTTGGAGTGAAACTGCAACTGTTAGAACCATAATGATGACATTTTGGAAGGCAGTGGAATTTGACCTATTTTATTTTTTCATTATGAGGGAACATTAGTTGTATGCACAGAAGCTTGTCATAGATCTTGGTACTTTTCTATCACCTTCTTCACAGAGTTGCTCGGGGTGTTCTTTTGTCTTCAAGTTGTCACAATTTTGACACACTAGAGTTTGGACTTTCTAGACACAAGTATATCTATTATTTATTTATTCTTTTACAGTCAGTGAAACACCTTGAGTACACAGGTTAGAAACAAATCTGTTTTCACTTTGACTTTCAAGCCTCTTTGGATGATCAGTCACAAATTCTACTTATATTCAACACTGTAAAACAATAAAACATGAAAACTACCAAGGGGGATGAATATTTTTATAGGCATTGCATATGTGGAGACAATACTTTTGCATTTGCTTTTGATCAAAAACAATTATAAAAGTCAGAATAGGCTACTCCATAGATGTGTTGCTTTTGTGCTACAGGTTCCGCTCTTTTGCACTCTATGGTTAGAAACTATTGAGCTGAGAAACTCTGAAGTTTCAGTCGCGTAAATAATCTACCACAGGAGGACACCTGCCAGGAAGGAACAGCTATGTGAATTGTTTCAGTACTCAACAGTTTCTAGTTTAGTTGTCTACCCTCAGCTCTGCCACTGAGCCTGTTTATATCTGCTATTGACATGCATCTTGGGTAGACAGTGCTAAACTCAAGTGTGAACAACCATCAAGATGCATTATGATCTGATCACTCAAATTTTAAATGGAGTAGGGCGTCAGTATGGAAACTGGGACTCACAGCCCTAAATCACACTGACACAACAGTATCTTTCTTGTCCGTCTTTCCCAGCGTTATTCTAACAAGTCAGATTCAAACTCTATTTAAAAATACAATAATTCCAGCTAGCTGGCATACATGGAGGGAGAGACAGACAGAACACGGAGAGAAAATGTAAAGACGAAAAGAGACATGATGGTAAACAAAATGTTGTTATGCATCGATACAAATTAGAACTTGCTACATAACATCACTGTGAGCTAGCTGGTCAGCTAATCTTATATTTTGGCTACATTACAGATGTAATGGATGTGGACTGTTGGCAGAGCTGATGTGCTGCAGAATGTTTCTTTTTACTTGCTACACTTGTAGTGCACATCCGACCGAGGGTTGGGTGAGTCAAACAAAAATAGGGACAAAATACTTTACTTTCATTTTTGGTTTTGTGTGGACTTGTTTCCTTAATTGCTGGAGCCAGCAGGGCACTGTGAAATGTCATCTTTTTCCACAGAGTCTCTGTCACATGGGTAAATTAACATTTACAGACCTCAGCAGTGTATGTAAGAGATTTTGAAGAAGTGACACTCCTCCTGGCCCAGTCTTTGAAGAGCTGATGGTTTGTGTTATTTAAAGAGGAACCAGTGTTAGTTTCAGCCTGTTTATAGCTGTGAGAAAAAAGGCCAAACGCAGTTGTGTCTATTTTATTCTTGCTCTTCCCTTGCACTCTGTTATTTGATATTTCATTTATACTGCACCTAACTTTGTAATTTCAGCACACTTATTTGTCTATAACTTTGTATTCTTGTCTGTAATTTTTCTTTCTCTTTTAGTCTGCTGTTAAGCACTCTTGATTGTATTTACCTGCACTTTTTTTGTCTGCCTGTAAGGTGTCGTTGTGTTTTTTAAAAGTGCTCTATAAATGAAATGTATTATTACTGTTATTATTATTATTATCATAAAGCAAACTCACAGTTATATGTAGGCTGTGGATTTGTGATTGAGTAGCAAACCACACTGCATCACTGCCTCTCTGCGCCTATATCAACCCACCTGAGCCTGGAAGCTTCTCTGTGTCACCACCTTCAGTGACCAGGATGGTGAAACTCACACTTAATCTTTATTCATCATTTAAACCCAACTAAATTGACAATTCCCATAAAACCTATGAGCTGTTTTGAAGTTAAAGGTCCAGTGTGTAGGATTTAGGGGGATGTACTGTCAGAAATGCAGTATAACATAATAAGTATGTTTTCTTTAGTAAATAATCAGTGTCAGCAGCAGCGTGGATCTGGAGCGACCGACGACGTGAACCCCCGCCTACTGGATGTGTTTCTGGAGCGTCGCACAGTGTAGCGGAGCCGCAAGCTCACGTGGGAACTGCGACATGATGGCGGACATGGGCGCCGCCATATATCCAATCCATACCGGAAGTCCATACCGGAAGTTGGTCTGTGTGTGTATTATTCGCCAAAGAAGAAGAGGAAGACAACGGAGAAGATGAAGAGAAGAATGCAAACAATACACGCACGACTAAGAGAAAGAACAGTAAGGGAACAAGTCTTTTAATTATTAGAATTAGACAACTTTATTGTCATTGTACATTGTACAACGAAATTCTGTTCGGCACTTAGTACTACCAGTACTAGCTAGTAGCTAGCACTAGCATAGAGTACCAAGCCGCTGCGTTTATACGCGCCGTCATCTTCAATATATTTTAACACGTGTGTTATGTTCTCTAAGATGCAATTCTACGTAATGTATCGAATCATTAGGGGGACGTCTATGTGGGGAATCTCGGCATGCACAAATTACTACCGCCAGATGGTGGGTTTAGCTACATTTGTTGTGTAAAAACGAGGGCATGATTGGTATTAACTTAACGTTGGCTGCTCAAGGTCTGTTGTGCTCCCTTTCATCAATGTCTGTGTAAACAGTGTTAATGTTGGTCAGAGACTATAACTGCCCTCGCTTGATGTGTTGGTTAATTTCGATGTGTAGTTTGCAGCAGGGTTAATATTTGTTCCTCTGCATTTTGGTGTGTTGTGGTGTAAAACATCTGTGCACACACTCACTGCACACAAGCCATTTTTTCCCCAATTTTTGGTTCGCCTGGTCTCCTTGGGTATTAATGCTTGTATAACCTCAACCCTGTACTGCTCAATCAAGTTATATACATCTTTTTTCCCCGGAGATATTCTAAAAATAGTAACGAGAGTCGTCTCATGAATGACCCCTGAGGGTTAACCGGGTCAGATAAATAACGTATACATAGCCCCGGGTGTCTGCAAAAAATACATTTGTATTATGTTTTAGTAATGCAGAGCACTAATACACATACACATGTGGATACATAAATAGCTGTAGTGCCTCCTCCACCATCAATCAATTTTATTTATAAAGCCCAATATCACAAATCACAATTTGCCTCACAGGGCTTTACAGCATACGACATCCCTCTGTCCTTTGGACCCTCACAGCAGATAAGGAAAAGTCCCTTAGATCAGTAAAATATGGTTGATGTTCAGTACGTTTTCCAGCTATCAATGTTGATTGACTTCTCCTTTTTTCAGATGCACCCCTCTATTTTGAGTGACGAAGCCAGTCCGGGGCACACAACCCTTTCACCATCCAAGTTTGGGTGTCCTCTCTGCCCCAAATTTAAAATCAAAAATGAGAGCGCGATCCAGAGGCACCTGAAAAACCATACGGAAAATGCAGTTCATTTCCATGGTATGTTGATGAGAAATGTCTGTTTGAGATCATATACTTCTACATGTAACAGTAATGTTTAATGATATTTGTTTGGGATAAAACAAGACATTTTAAGCTGCATCTTGGGATCTTGGGATTTGTGGAACAGTGGTTGACATTTTATACCATTTTCTTACATTTTATAGACCAAACAAATAAATTATTTTACTGTTTTTCCATTTTTTTTCTTTGTTTTTTTCTACTTTTGAGATTGATATGGATATTTGAAATAAAAACTTGTTCACAAAAAACAGAACTCCAAGTCTCCTTCTTTATGTTGCCAGTTCAATAGTGTAATATTGTGTTTACATGTGTTCCTGAAATATAATAGAATACATCTGACAATATGACAATCTAATTATTACGTTAATTTAATAGTTAAATAGTTACAATTAACCATACTAATGTAAGAGTAAGTATGACATTTGTTGTCCATGGTTTTCAGCTGTTTTGAATGACCTGATAGTAATCTGCATGTTGCAACTGAAGCCCAATAAATTAAAGTGTTCACCTTATTTAATCATTGTTAAAAATTATTCCAACTAAAATTCATGTGTTTGCTGATTTTCTGCTATTTTTGTAGGTTTAACTTGTGTCAATGTTATTCCAAACAAAACATGATTGCATTTGAAATAATTGTTGAAATAATTGTATTATTATTATTATTATTATTATTATTTATTTTATAATATATATATACATATATATATATATATATAATTGTTGGTTGCTTCAAAGTTTGTAAATGTATTGCTAAAATAAATAATATAAAAAAGACTTTGAAACCGACTTCTGGGGGAAAAAACTACAAAAAAAACTGACTTCCGGTATGGACCAACAATTATAAATATATATATAGTATATATATATGAACAGGAATGGAGCCAGGACAGTATCCTGTGGAGCCCCCGTGCTGCTCATTAATGTCCCAGAAGTACAGTTCCCCAACCTGACATACTGTGCGCTTCCTCTCAGGTAATCTGTGATCCAGGAGATAAGGGAAGGATCATATGATTAATGCATAATGTCTGGGCAGTACAACCCTTACACTGTACCACCAATGATTTCCGCCAATATGTCTACCCTACGAGGCGGAAAATTGGGCACCTTGGACCAACTCGCCAATCCGGCACTGTGTGTCTAAATGCTCGCAGCTTGCCTACAATACAACCCAACATTCGCCGAAAATCTGGCAGTGTAAAAGGGGCTTATGTTTCTACAGTAGCCAAGAATGGACAAACCAAACAGTGGCTTTAAATAAGGCCATTCACATTTCCGCATCAGCCACCACAGTTAGTGGCCAATCTGCAACGAGCGGCATTGGAAAAACAGTGATTTGTGACGTGAAACTGCTTTATTCAGTGTTTAACTGGTTTAAATCAGCATGTTTATTTTGGAGAGGAAGAGCCCTCTAAAGATAATTTGGCTCCCAGTAAAAATGTCTTGACTGTCTGTATCTTAAGTTATTGGAGAACAAAGGTGAGCACACATTAGCTTGTGATGGTTCAGCCTCCTGTCTGGGACATGTCAAACAGTGATGGAAAAACACTGATTTGTGACATGAAATTGCTTTATTTAATGTTTTTACCAGTCTAAATGACCAGGTCTTTGTTTTGAAAAGGGGGAGACCACTGTGGATAATTGCAGCACACATTAAGTTATCAGTGAAAAAGTGTGAGCACACATTATTATGAGACAGTTGAGCTGGTGTTCCCTGCTAGACGCCCCCAAATCTCCCTTAATCTTACACATTGAATCTTTAAATACAACTTTTTTTCCCCTTACTGTTTGACATCATCACATGCAGATTAAGTGAAAATGTTAACTTCTGTGTGCAGTTTGTAGAGTTTTTCTTAAAACTGTGACACAACTGTATTTTTATTTACTAATACATGTTCAGCATTTCAGATTCTCGCTGCTCAGATATCCAGGAAACAAAATATATTTCAGTATAATCTGAGAGGCGAATACAGTATATTCATGAAAAGAGCCAGAAGGAGACCAACACATAATTCAGGGAACAGTGATGTAAGAAATGATACATTAGCTAAGCCTTGACCCTCTTAATTACTGTCACTAAGCCTGTCCAGCTTTCCATTCTTGCACGTACGTTAACAGCAGTCATGGAGGCAGATTTACATTTGAAATTATTGGTCATTTTTGAAGGAATGGTTCGCTGATTTCAGACAGGTAGACATAGACAGATTTCTTATTTCTGGCCGGTGACCATTGATTGTGTTGGCTGCTGGTTCTAGCTGGATTTACATGGTGGGCCAGTTTGCTCTAGCTGGTGATCAGCTGGTAGACCAGTTTTGTGCAGCTGGTTGAGCAGCCGGGGTGAACAGCTGGGGTTGATAAAGCTGGTGTTAGGTGATAACAGACCAACATGGCCGTGCTGGTGGAACATGTCAGTTAGTTGTAGACCAGCAGTATTTCCTGATTTTTTGTTATAAAACTGCAGAAAGCCATTTAGGTCAATATCAAATAAATAAATACAGTTAAAGCTTGATAGTCCTGTTGTGTCTAGTTACAGTTGCCTAGCTATGATTGGACAATAGTCATTACAGGGGAGGGGTTTAAATACTGTTAGTTGTTGACAATAAATACATGTAAATAACCTTTATAAACTAGGAATATGGTGATGGCTGTGAATATGTGGGCCAAAATGTATTATTGCATCTTTTTATTCTACAAATAATTGCATGACATCATACATAACTAAGCTCAAAAATGCAGTGCATGCATGTTCTGTACTCTCTTTATGCACACATATGTAAACCTATGTGGAAGACATACAGCTGACAGAGCTGTTGAACTCTGTTGATTAATAAAAAAAATGTATTGGGCAGACTTTATGATACATGTTGTAGTTTGCTGCTGCAGCATTTTTACTTGCTTCCTCTGTAGTTTCGGCTGAAAAAAAAAAGTACCAGATTTAGAAGGGGGAAGTCTTCCAGGAAGGACAAGGGTGTTAATTTTTTCTGTGCAACGCGGTTTTTAGTTCAGTTTTGTGTCGTCTGTTCTGTCACTGATAAATGATACACAGCAGCATGTGCGTCAGCGATGGGGAATATACAACAGAGAAAGCTTCGCTATTTTATCCTGGGTAAGATAAACATTTCAACATTTTAGTAGGAAAGCAGCTTTTGTATTTGTTTGTTTATGTATTTTTGTATATTATTTTCTAAATCTTTTATATATTTATATGTATTTTATTGTATAGCACAGAAATGACTTGTTTAACGCTCATTTTTCAGTGTAAAGATCTTTCTCCTTATTTGCCAACTAGCATAATCCTCACACTTTATTCAACACCATCAACATACTCGTTAATCTCCCACAAACAAATGTAACTGCCTTGTCTCCAGCAGAGTGTGAACAGTTCCTTTTTTTTTATTATAAGATAAATAACAGTACAGCATAAATAATTCCTCCAGCAACATCAGTGGATATCTTCAGCCCTTACGTTGAATCATATTTTTTTTATTGTGATATTGAAACTGTGGCAGAGAACTTTGGGGTAACTTGTGGCCTGCTTCAATCAATTACAAAAGATCTCTAAGACAAGACACACATGTTCAGTTTTAATGACGTAGAAAAGCAGTCCTGTGCACAGACATTTTTGGGGCAGGTGTTCAAGCAAAACAAAAAAGGGGGCACCTCTTTCATAGTTATTAATATACAAAATAAGTCCATGTTTACATGGTTCCAAACACCCATTTCCTGGGTAAAGTCCTGTGTTTTGTGCCCCATCCACCATCCCAGCCTCTGACCTAACAGGACCACACCTTCTTTATTCTTTCTTCCCTTCAGCACATTGGTCATATGATCGCAACCTTCCCAAATATGTGGATTATACACAAATTACTGTCATCAAAAATCCGTATGTACAGGGCTCCACACTAACTTCTTTTGATAGGAGCACTGTAGCCTAACTGAAAATTTTAGGAACACAAGCAGAAAATTTAGGGCATACCTTAAATCATCCTGCAAGGCAATTATTCACATTTTTGGCCATTTTAACTGTATCATAAACTATATGTAGTCTACTAACATTGGACTGTTTTAATTATTGAAGTATCTCACAACACAAAGACTGATGGTCAGTGGGATGTGAACATTCTTAAAATATATTATTTTTCCCCCCCCTGAATATTATTCTTATAGTCAGACACAGTTTATTTAGCCTCTGTAACTGAGACGACAGGTCTGCTCTGCAGCAGCAAACTGATATTAACTGTTATGAATGGTTATTGATAGTTACGTGTATTAAAATATTACTTGAATTGTGTAGTCCAGAAATAATATTCAACCATATCATGATACAGAGATATGTAGAAGTTTAGGCTGTAGAGGGAGTGAAAATATAATATATTATTGCAGCCTATCAGGCTGTGCAGGGAAATAGACTAAAAAATTGGCCGAAAAACAGAAGGTCTTCTAATGTAAGTAATGCCCAACTTATTGAGTAATAGTCCTGTTCTTATATACGAAGGCTGTAGCCTGTAGCCTACTCTATGTGATGACAGTAATTAAGTCACACAACGTACAGCTGATGTTTGCGAGGGGTCCAGAGGGTGGACATCTGGATTCAGCCACCGACTTGACTGCAGCTTGTCACCGCCTCTGCGCCACAGCGCAGTTCATCTGGAACGAGCCCACTGATGAGTGTAGATGACATGATCCTCTCAGTTAACTGATCACACACTCTCGGACTTTCCTCCTCTCACACATATTAGTCTACACTGGCGGACTCGTTCGTTTTACAACATGAAAAAAAAAAAACGCCCTCAAATTAATAATAAGAATAATAATAATAATACTATTTTTGCACAGCTAACTGAATGTTATAAGCCATATTATTCTTTTCTGTTCTCTCCTATAGTCTTTCTATATTTGACCTCTGCTCCACCCGCTGCAGGTCAGTCCATTCTCCTGCGTGATGCATAAAAACCTTTTAGTTTTCAGTTTTAAGTCTGTGTAAAATATTAAAATACTGTGTGTAATGTTTATATGTCTGATAGATGGCCAGATCAGACTCGTTGGGTATGGGTCTACTCGCTGTGCTGGGAGAGTTGAAATCTATTACAACAACATCTGGGGAACAGTCTGTGATGACGATTGGGGCTTAGAAGATGCTACGGTGGTGTGCAGACAGGTGCGCTGTGGTACAGCACTGAGTGCCTTTAAGTCGGCCCACTTTGGTGCAGGAACTGGTCAAATCTGGCTTGATGATGTGGGCTGTTCAGGAAGTGAAAGGTCTCTAACTGAGTGTCAACACAGGGGATATGGGACACATGACTGTGGACATGGTGAGGACGCTGGTGTGGTGTGTTCAGGTGAGAAAACCTTTGGATAAAGAGTTTTCAATTAAATGTATCCTTTTCTGTATATTTGAACAGCTCTGTCCTTTAGTCTTTGTGACTTGTCATGAGCTGCTCAGATGCAGCACTGGAAAAGATCAGGGGCCATATTCACAAACATTCTGAGAATACTCTGAGAGAGCTCCCAACTTAGCCTAAATTTTTTAGTAAGGATTTCAAGCTTAGGAGTGATTTGGGAAAGTTCTCAGAGCAACTCTGAGCAAGGAAAGGACAGAAACCTTTACCTCACTGAGTGAGGAGGTGTGGTTGACCCTGTTGATAGGTGTGATGCATTCTTTTAACAGATGTGATTCGTTGCCAGAGACACGGCCTTTTTTTGAGCCTGCAAGGTGTAGACACCCAGAGGAAATGAGATGAACTGCTGACTGTGAAAGTGTTGTCAGTGTTAGTGTGATCACTGTTGATGGAAGGATTAGACAGATCCAAGTGATCACTGCTGCACTGTTGCATTTTTACAGTTTTTCAAGTATCTTAGTATTAATGATATTGTTAGGTGGGAAAGGCGTGCATACCCCTAATTAGACTGACCACAAATATTATCCCTGCACAACCTACAACCTACAACCATACATTTTACACTGTCATTCAGTGTCAATATTTCTTTGACCTCTTTGTGTTTGCACCATTTTCTCATTTGATTAAGAAACTCTTAAAAGTCCTCCTCTCTGCTCCTAACAGTTTTTCACCTCAGGAGCTCTTTTAAGGTCTAAGATGGTTTGTGAATAACTTTTATACCTAGTCTTAACTTTGAGGGGAACTTCTAAGAAAACGTAACAATTCTAAGAATTTTCTTAGGATTTCATCACTAGGAGCGACTCTTCGTATAGGAGGCTTTGTGAACGAGGCCCCTGGTCACCACACACTGCAGCGCGCTTTTAGAGTAACCAGTGTGAAATGTTGCTAAATACACTGTAACTTAAACTGTAACGTAAGTGAAGAAGATCCAGCGTTTCATCAACCTTGAGAAGTGTTATATCTCCCTGTCTGTGTAAGTGTTAGAAAAAATATGTAAATTAACAATAATTTTTTCCAAATGTGTCTTACAGAAGTGGTTTGTGTCATGACAGCTACCCCTCCACAGCAATGATTTGACATCTGTATTCTGTGCCTAGGTGTGTCAATCAGATTGTCTGGGTCTACCTTGTGCTCTGGAAGAGTAGAAATCAATTACAACAATGTCTGGGGAACAGTCTGTGATGATGGTTGGGGCTTAGAAGATGCTATGGTGGTGTGCAGAGAGCTGGGCTGTGGTACGGCACTGAGTGCCCCTCAGTCAGCTCACTTTGGTGCAGGAACCGGACAGATCTGGCTTGATGATGTGGGCTGTTCAGGAAGTGAAAGGTCTATAACTGAGTGTCAACACAACGGATTTGGGAAACATAACTGCGAACACGGTGAGGACGCTGGTGTGGTGTGTTCAGGTGAGAAAACTCGTTATGATTTTACATCAGCTAGTCTGGCTAGCTCCAAAGTACCATGAATGTCTGCACATTTCTATTGCCATCCATCCAATAATTGTCAAGACATTTTATGAAGACCTAAAATGCAAACCTCAGGGTGAAACTGGAGGAGAAGTCAGGGGCGTTTCTTGAGAATGAATGTACCAAATTTCATGGCAATCCATCCAATAGTTGTTGAGATCTCTCGGCCTGGACCAAAGTAGTGGACTGACAGCCATGCTCTGTGGAAACACACACCACATACAGAAGTGAAAACACAAACTTTAGTGGAGAGGCACATACACACAATACCAAAGCACATATAAGGGAGACATGAGACAACTGTCACAGTTTAAACTGTGGTTGTCCCTTTCTGTAGTGTTCATGCAGTTTTATACACTCCATCAATAAAACAATGGAATAACACTGAATCACATTACATGATCACCAAATAAAGTTACGTCTCTGTTTCAGTTCTCTCTCTAAGTTCCTCCTTTTGCGCAGGCGTGGTTCGACAGAGGTGCAAAAGCATGCATTGCGCCCTCAGCTTACTTTCTGACACCATCAGTTGATTTAAATAATAAGCACACGGACTGTGTGGGCTTGTCCATGCACACATTTTATTTTGGTTCATGTAGCAGCGCAATATTCAGAAGGGTTGGGCAAAGGGGAATTTAGCCTAGATCAGTGGGTATAGTTAATTTCTAATAACTCTCTCAGCCAGTCACATCACTGGTCTCATAGCTCTGACACAGCTGTGCTAATTACAGTTTAATGTGACAACAGCTCAGCAAACCAACACTATTTTAACAATATTTCTAACATATCTCACCTTGTACATGGTCATATATACTTTAGTAATAAATGTTACACAACAGTGTTTGTACTGCAATGTGTTTAAAGAATAAAGCATAAGAGGCTACTTTTGTAACCAGACTCCACATGGTGGAAAACTTAACAGCTCTGTACAATTTGTCCATCCAAAAAGTCACGGCTCTGGCTGAAGATTTCGCCATAGTTACTGGCCTCTTCTTCTGTTTCAAATTTAATGCTGCTGGACTTCTGGGTCAAAGCCCAGGTAGGAAACTGCAGACCATGCTTTGAGTGCCTTGAGTCCAGTTTGGATCTGACATTGTCTGGATGTGTTAGTCTGACTTTAATTTGATTTATAATGATTTTTAAAGGATAACTTCGGTATTTTTCAACCTGGGCCCTATTTCCCCATGTGTATGTGTGTGTATGATTCATAGGTACAACTTGTTTCAAAATTGGTTCAGTATTGAGGGAGGCGGATGCAACAGGGAGCCGCGAAACGAGCTAAAACGGTAACGGGGGCAAATGCATCGCGTATAAGTTTGCGCATTAAAAGTGCTTTTTCCGCCACTGACCGGTTCAGATCGCTATCTCTGTAAATAGCATACTAGCCTTTCCCTTACCTCTGGGCTGTGTGATGTCACGAGCTTTGCTCCACTGTGTCTGTAGCTTTCTCTACTCGTGGAACAGCCGTTTTCTTGAGGAAGAGGTGTTTCAGGATTGGATGTCTTCTCTTCTTCGGCTGGCAGTAGTCATCTTGGGAGAAGTGAGCACTGCAGACCCGATGATCTGCAAGGCGCAGTGTCTGGACAGGAGTGTTAGCATCCATTTGTAGCACAACTAGCCACAGCTTTAGCATTTCGCCGTTCGACAAAGGCAGCCTATGAAAGCTGTAGAGGGTGTTGCGCAACATCCTGTTCTTGCAATTCGGATAAGCACAAACACAAACCATTGTTTTCAATCGATGCAGTAAAACTCTCAACTGACAACCAGTGCCCCCTGTATTTTCTTCCGGCAACAAGCAAAGCTCTTGCGAGATGACGTCACAGCCGGGAGGAGGTGAAGGGTGAGGGAATCGCTTAGTATGCCATTTACAGAGATAGCGATCTGAACCGGTCAGTGGCGAAAAAAAGCACTTTTAATGCACAAACTTATCGGGACGCATTTGCCCCTGTTACTGTTTTAGTTTCGCGGCTGCCGGCTGCATCCGCCTCCCTCAATACTGAACCAGTTTTAAGAGGAGTTGTACCTAAGCACACATACACATGGGGAAATAGGGCCCAGGTTGAAAAATACCGAAGTTATCCTTTAAGTCCAAGTAACACAATAAAGCGATTTTCTCTAATGTCATGTAAACATACTGACTGCCCTCAAATGCTATATGTGTGTGTGTGTGTGTGTGTGTGTGTGTGTGTGTGTGTGTGTGTGTGTGTGTGTGTTTTGGTATTTTTCTCTTGTGTATTTGTTGTTCACATTCTTCAATGCTAATGAAAAATACAAAGCCAAAGAGTCTTCTTTTAATATACATATGTTTTCTACTTTGACACACTGTTGACTTCCTCATTACAGTAAATCTGCTTGACACTTGCAAACATTGCCACTCTCTAAAAATGAAAGTGAAAAAATGAAAATCTGATCAAATGTTTATAGTGTAACAGAGATAGAATATTGTTAACGTTCACATTTTTACACACCACATGCTCATTGAAAAAAAAGGTGATACAGCTATGATCAAAGCTGTAATACATTTAATGTTTTATCATTGTGCTATTTTTCAGCGAATCTCCCAAAGCCCAGAATCTCAGTGAATCCTGCTGGGGAGGTTACCTGGGGTCAGAATGTCAGCATCACTTGCTTGGTCTCAAGTCAAATTCAACAGCTTTTGAGTGCAACATTCACTCTGACAAAGACTTCAGGTTCATTCAGAAAGACCCAAAGTTCGAGTATGTTTAACATACCTGCAGTCAACTTTGATGACGAAGGATCGTACCAGTGTCAGTATCAGACGACGGTTTCGAGTCAAGACTTCAGCTCCCCCTTAAGTGACTCCATCAGACTTTCTGTAACTGGTAAGGAAATGAATCTATTCCCTGAACTTGATATTTCATTCACTTTTTGAAAGAAGTACTTCAACACCTTGGGAAATAAACTTATTCACTTTCTTGTTGAGAGTTAAATGAGTAAAGTGATTCTACTCTACCAATGAGTGGTGTCACTCCTCTCATTAATTCAACTGCCAGAAAAAAATGTTGGCACCATTTCTGAAACCACAAATACATTACATTTCTACCATATTATGTAGCGGATATTGTGAAACATTACATTACGTCTCATCAACACTGTGGTTAACGTGTGGTTTAAGCTACAAAACAACACCTCATTTTGGTTATCAAAGTTCCTGTTTTGGCTTAAAACAACCAATTTTGAGGGCACAGTCTGTAAAAATAATCTACATAGCATCCGTGATGTCACCCATTGGAGGCCTCGAGGTTGGCATTTTGGCCGTCACCATCTTCGATTTCTATAACCAGACATGCAACTTTTTGGATGAGAGGGTGGAGCTGTGGCGAAGCGAGGGGGAAATGGTAACTGGCTGCATTTATGGGACTCACATCCCCATCAAAGCTCCATCTGAGAATAAAGGAGATTACATGAAATGGAAGTCATTTCACAGTAATTCAGCAATACAGTTAACCTCAGCCTAATATCGCAAGAATGAAGTCAGTATAAGCAAAGTTTCTTAGCAGTACAATATTTTTGTGTTTTATATTGAGTTGCTGCCGAGTGCGTTTGGGCCCCATCAAATTACAGCTGAATAAGAGGATATAGCACATTATATCAAAATATATGAACATCATTAACATGTAAAAATGTTAATATATTTTCTGTATATTAGACAAACATTAAGGCATCACATTACATAACATCACTTCACATTACCTATCAATATGCTTTGCAATCTGTTCCCATGCCACCTCATGCTATTTAGCTGCAGTTGATGAAATTATTTTATTTGAAAAGGTGTCAGAACAGGGTCTTCCACCAAACTGTGAGCCTGCTACATATAAACTGTCTCACACATGGGGACTTATGATGAAGAGTGGGTTCTGGACATTTTGCACCTTACCTCTGTTAAGTTGGGACTGTGGCAGTAGCTTCTCCACTGATTGTTGCACTAACCTCACTTTTATTGTAAAGGGAGCTTTCATTACTTCACCCATACCAGGATTTGGACTTTCCTGAGTGAACAGACTGCTGCACCAAGCCCTGTAAAGTATTATTTTTATATTATTGTTTCTGATGTCAACTATTTCTACTGCCATTTATCCTTGTTATTAAACTTGCAGTATGTTGCACTGGAAATTCAACTACCTCTTTTCATTTTGCAAACTTGTAAAAGTTAAGTTCACATTTTCCTTAATCCACAGCTGCACTCTCACGTTATTTAATGCATTCATTTAATCACATTGTTTTATATATCTTCTTGGTGTTGTTCATGGATAATAACATTGTTGAAATGTTTAATAAAGGTATTGATGAAGATCATGCCCTGAGTTTGTTGATGGTTATTATGGTACATATCTGGTCTAAATTTAAACAATAGTCAACATGTATAATATTGTAATAATGCAGAAACACACTGATGGCTTTGTTAGAATCTGTATTAATTATAACACTTTCTATATTTGCTTTAATCAACAACATAAATGATAGAACAAATGTTGCCTGCCTTGACATTTGACAATGAAGGATAAAACAACAGATATAATAGTTTGTGCTTGTGGTGCATTTTTTCTGACACTGAAAAAACACTAATTCACTCACGTAACTACACACAGTCTGCAACATTTTAACATAGCATGACTGTTACCTACCCGAGTCTAGCATTAATGTTACCTTAACGTTACATTGCCCTGATGGCTAGTGTATTGCTTACATGGCATAAGTTTAGCTAACTAACGTTAACGTGATGGAGCATTATCTTCCAACCTCACACAGATGCCCTTTGTTCAAAAGTATTATCATCCTAAATTCCAACACTTCTGTATTGTACTTTGACTTCAGTACGTGCCGGTCAGCAGCTAGATAGTGAGCCAAAAAAACACTGATACATGCTAATAAGCACTAAGATATAAATAAAATGATAATAAAATGTCACTTATTGAAAACCTGGAGCACTGGTGTCTTGATCCGTCTGTTGGTACAATTATCTGCACAGCACATCATATCACTTGTCTGATATTTGTACAAAAAAAATCTCCGACAGGCTGCGGCCAGCTGGATCCCACATGTCAAACACAGCAGAGAGGTCAAGTTGAGTGGCCTACGGTGAGGCCTGGCTGACATACAGTTGTCATCAATGACGAAATAAGCCATAGAGACCACCGTTTTTGCACCAGGCTGGAAACATGTTTATTTTAGCTGTGTAGTTGGACATTTTAACATGGGAGTCTATGGGGATTTGCTCTGTTTGTCAGCCAAGTGGCCAGATGATGCACTGCAGTTGTTGGCACTTGTGCACTGGCTTCACTCATCAGCCCTGAAGGTGTCTTGCTCATGTGACAAACCATCCACTATCCTCTCCATATCTGGATGATTAAGTCAGCTCATATATTATATCTCTGAAGAAACGTTAATATGATATGTGTAAAACATGCAAATGTAATATATTTGTGATTTCCAGAAACGTTCAATGCCAACATTTTCTTCTGGTGACCAGGCTGTTGTCTACTTCGTAGGAAACCCCCCAAAAAACATGTATTACTTTGACTTAAAAGGAAATTTAGCAAACTAAAGAAAACAGCTCATATTCAATCTATTTCTCATTCTGACATTGTGTTATTTTTTTCAGTGAAACTCCCAAAACCCAGCGTCTCTATGAATCCTGTTGGTGAGGTTACTTGGGGTCAGGATGTCAGCATCACTTGTTCAATCTCAACTCAGCATTTAGGTGGGACATTCATTCTGCAGCAGACCTCAGGCTCATTCAGGAAGACTCAAACATCAAGTACCAACTCGGCTACTTTTAACATCGTCCAAGTGGACTTTGACAATGAAGGATCGTACCAGTGTCAGTGTCAGACAAAGGGACCAAGTCAAGACTTCAGCTCCCCCTCAAGCGACTCTGTCAGACTCTCTGTTGCTGGTAAGGAAATTAGTGAATGAATAAAATAACACAACACAACAAAGAAGGCAGAATAGCAATATCAAGATTATTCAAACAAAAGTAAATGTTGTATTTTAACATAGCAAGACTATTTAATCTGGTTTGAAAATTGTTCGATGGTACATGAAGCCAAAATGTTTCAACTGCCCAAATAAAATCACCCCGATAATCCAGGGATGATGGACACTATTTCCGCACTGTGTGGCCAGTACAGCAGGCCCCAAGTGCGTCTTACTTTGATGGCTGAACAGCAAACTTCCAGCTTAGTGCTCCACTAACTTGAATAGAGATAAAATTGATTTAATCATGCTGCTCTTCTAGGCCTCCAAAATATTATGGGATCAAATGGATTAAATCTTGACAGTGAAAGGAATCATTTTGCAGGGGTTGTGAAAAAAATTGTCCACTGATTCACAGACATCTCTTTCACAGTAAGTCAATCAGAAAAAAGTCTTTTTGGCCCACAGGGCATCACGTGACAGACACCAGATATTGCAGTATCACAGTTTGGCCACAACAAAACTTGGCCTCAAAGCCCGGCTCACTTACTGGAGGCCTGTTTAGGAACATTAAGAAACCTGGGGTTTTGCACATGGGGATTATTTGTACTTTTGTTCGCCTCATTATTTGAAACTTTGGCCACGTTTAATATGAACATCCTTCATTGTAACACTCGAGAGGCCTTTAAGACATATAATATGAAAAGCATAATAGGTACCCTGTAGCCTGAGCATCATATTGACAAAACACATAAAGGCTTCAACCTGATAAACAGTTTATATCCATTTTTCTCTGGCTACAGATTTTTGTTGCATTGTTTTCATATCCCACAGCTCTGATTGTAGTCATTGTCACTATGTTCGCACAGCTGTTTCAGAAAAATGCCCCAAAATATCAGGTGTGCATGGAGATGCCCCCACACAAATTGTGCTCCCCAAACCAGGGGCATCGCTAAGAGTTGAAAACATCGGGGGCCTTATCTCTGAAGTGGGAAAATGTTTTTACGTAGGGGTCCGGGGGTTTCTCTCCTTTGAATAGTTCCCTGTTAAACAAGTGATTTTAACGTATTTTGACAAAGAATGATCACTCGTCTTCTATTATTGGGTTGCCCTAATTGTTGGTTAAAGTTAAACCCGAAAGGCCCCCTATTGGGGACTTTGAGAGCGACTTTGCAAACACAGTGTGAAACAATGCACTAATCACGAAGAATATAGTGATGTTGCACATCAAATTAAACAGTAGAACCTGGGCTATAAGTTTGTATAAACCCTTTTTACATGCCCCAAACACAACTGAAACAAAAACTAAATGGATAACAACAAACTCCATACAGCACTGATATGCCGACTCACTCTGTATATTTCGGGCTCTAACTCGACACCACATTATGCAAAACACAGCATACACCTCAAATGAAAGCAGAGACTGCTGTTTCCAAACATATTGGCCAAAGCACGCTACACCAAAGCATCAGAGAGATAGAGGCCAAAGAAGAACAACAACAGAGATCGATTTCGCCGAACGATAGTTGTAAAATTTCTCTTACCTTCTTAGTTTTGCCGTGAAAATTTTATTCTGCCGGTAAAACAGGGTATGTCCCGGTAGACTGACATGCATCCGGGGGGGAGCATAACCGCATTCAGCAGCCGGCACCTCCCCCACAACGGCGTTCTGCTGACTCTGATTGGCTTACAGTGCTGTCAGTCTTGTTTTGGTGGGTATAGCCTCATTCTATTGGCCCTAACTAATTGAACGAGGTGTCAATCACTCAAGTCGACCAATCCGTTGCGGAGATAGAGCCTCCAAGGCACTGAAGAGAAAACCTGCTTCACATTTAGATGGTGTGTGTGTGAGTCAGTGTGGAATGGGAAATACATGAAAAAAACGAAATGGACTGTTGTATGTGTACAAGACTAAATAAAATGCGGCGACCCAGTGAGCCCAGCCCAGCGTTAATTTAAGCTAGCTTGCACTTTACTTTGTTTTCATGAACCTGAGCTGACGGACACGTTATCAGGGGTTGGGAAGGAGGATGATGATGACCCTCCCACTTGCTCTCCTCCTGCTGCCTTTTTGTTATTTCCAAAGAATTGTCTATCATCCATACTTACTACAAAACTAAGTAAAACGTGGTGACTCGGTGCTGGCCACCAGTATGCACAATAAATACAACTGTAATACAGAGTAGCCTACTAACGTTGCACTTGAAAATTGTAACAAGTTATTGTTCTGACTGCCCATATATGGGCATATGCCATGTAACTAGCTTACATGGCATATGCCCATATGTGACAGTGAGAGTGTTGTGTGCTGCGTGTGCTGCTGTCTGTTGTGCTCCTGTGCTGTGTCTTGGACTTTAAGTTGGAAACGAGGTGCTTTATTAGGAAAACAAAAAAAAGAAAACAAAAACGGAGGCTTGAAAGATCCGGGGCTATAGCCGGGAATGCCCAGGTCTAATGATGCCCATGCCCCAACAATTTTAGAATTGTTGTTGCGTGCAGGGCCCACTATATCTTTAAATGTGACTGTATCTATATGGGGTGCCGTTTGTAAAGTGGCCCGTGCTGAAAATAACATCAACATTTTGCCACATTTAGCTTCAAACAATGTTTAAAAAAGTGCTGTGAAGTTTTTAACATCACCTTTTACCACATTTACAGCAATATTTGTTAACTTAGAAATATATTAAATAGTTAAATCTAAATATTAAATGCGGCACCTAAATCTAAATGTTAAATCTAAATGTTCTGGGTGAAACTAAATATTTAGCTAATATGCAAATTCACACAAAAGCTCGAGATAGTCAGACTGTGTTTATAGAATCAAATGATGAATTAAAACCAACTTATCGGGGGAAATGAACACTTGAACATACATTAGCGTGATAATAACTACCTAAAATAACAAGAAACATGTTTGGAGAAAGTTTATTAGACGTGTACTTTGAGTTGTTAGTGTCCTTTTGGAGGGAATCGCCTGGTTGTTTACAAATACTTCCGGGTAGAAAACCAGCGTTTAGCTAGATATATGTGTGTGTATATCTCACATTTTTCACGTCACTATAGCACCATTTAGACTAATCTGATGTTTGTAAAGATCATAAACACAATGACTGAACACACATTACTATTTCTGGGTGCACGCTTTAAAATTAATAACATGGTTATTGTAGATTAGCTGGGGTAACCGTTAGCCGTTAGCCCTGTTAGTGGCGTCTGTAACGTTAATAACTCAATAAACGGTCCGTGAAAAAAAAGATTTTTCCAGCGTTACAACATGATTGAGCTAGCAAAGCAGTTTTGTGTTGCTACGTGTGGTATTTATTCCGTTTTGGGAAATCACGATGTCTAGAAAGCATCAGTGGCTGCAGCTAACAGAGACAACTAACATCAGGATGTCATCTGTTAACAGCCCCCATTGTCAGATACGACATGAAACTACTCCAGTTAGCTCAATAATGTTGTAACTAAGACATCCGCTGGAAAAAAATATTTTTTTCACCAACCGTTCACTGAGTTAATGAGTCAATACAGACACCGCTAATGGGGCTAACAGCTTACGGTTTTCTAATGGGTTTTCTACCCGGACGTATTTGTAAACAACACGGCAATTCCCGAAGGGACACTAACAACTCAAAGTACACGTCAAATAAACTTTCTCCAAACATGTTTTTTGTTATTTTGTGTAGTTATTATCACTCTAATGTATGTTCAAGTGTCCATTTCCCCCGATAAGTTGGTTTTAATTCGTTATTTGATTCTATAAACACAGTCTGACCATCTCAAGCTTTTATTTTGGTACTTCCGGTGACCGGCGGTGTAAATTTGCATATTAGCTAAATATTTAGTTTCACCCAGAACATTTAGATTTAACATTTAACATTTAGATTTAGATTTAATATTTAGATTTAACATTTAGCATTTAGATTTAGATTTAGAGTTCATATTTAGATTTAACATTTAGGTGCCATATTTAATATTTAGATGTAACTATTTAATATATTTCTAAGTTGACAAATATTGTTGTAAATGTGGTAAAAGGTGATGTTAAAAACTTCACAGCACTTTTTTAAACATTGTTTGAAGCTAAATGTGGCAAAATGTTGATGTTATTTTCAGCGTGAGCCACTTTACAAACGGCACCCCATATATCTATGCTTAAAAGTTAGTTCAGGATTTCAATTCTCAACCATAAATATATTTCTGGCATTGGAAATATTTCAAAAATGAGCTTTGAAAATGGAGGAAATGCACTCAACTGAAGTTTGTCAGACTCAAAGGAGACACAGTGTGAGCTTTGGAGAGAATCACTGAATGTTAACATACCATTTGTTTGTTACAACAATATTCTACAGGGTGCATTTACACTGTAATATGCACCATAAGTAATATGTAATAAGAAACAAAACAAACATCATTTACTTTAACCTTTTTTCTAGATAGATTTTTTAATGCAATCTTTACTGATTCATAAGAGCACAAATTTAATATTGTCTTGACACTGTTGTCTCTTTTGTCCTCAGTGCCACTGCAGCAGCCCAACATCTCCCTGACATCTCCTAACAGAGGGCTGGTCTGGAGTCCTGAAGGAGCAGAGGTCACCAGGGGTTACAGCTTCATCTTCACCTGCACTTCTTCCTCCTTTTATCCTGGAGGTGTATTGTCTCTCATCTTCTCTGACTCCAACATCATCGACACCAAGCCAGCAGTCAACCACTCAGCCTCCTTTACCTTTCCTGTAGCTGAGTATGAACACCAGGGAAACTACAGCTGTGTGTATGAAGTCACACTGTCCTCAAGGACATTCAGTTTTACACAGAAAGCACCCATTAGTGTCATCATTAAAAGTAAGTAGAATGTAGTATTTAAACTAAACGTTGTGTTTAATGAACAATAGCTGAATGATACATAGACTACTACTGCACTCACTGTATATGGCTGCATCAGCAGCACAGCTGCTAATTAACAGACAATGGGATTCCCAGTAAAGCTGAGAGTAGCAAAACCGACAGCACCTTGGTCCAGACTCCACCTCAGGAGGGATGGAGAGGGTTGGCAAGTACCAAGGGTTGACACATTTTGCTCAGTTTGTAGATATGTGGGATGCCGCCCCCCTTTTGCCAACTCAAAAGGCCTGTTGTCAGTTTATAAAGGCTGCCACTTTGGAGCTCTTGTGTGTTGCTTTCCAGCTGCTGGTAAAGTGAAAGATACCTCAGCCCTGGGGTGGACAAATCTCCCCCCCAGTGCTTTCCGACCATGGTTGGGGAGCTAAAGACAGAACGGTTAACGACAGGTTCAGATCAGGCCCAGATGAATGAACAGATGGTGGAACACTTTCCAGAGAGGCATATCTGTCAGTGATGAGTGGAAGGCAAACTTTAAAATATCCAGTGCATCACTCCTGAGTTTAAGAGAGCTCTTCCATCCTTAAATTGAACAGGAATCAGGGGGGATGAGATCTCCAGTGGGTTGAAAAAGGTGACATCAGCCTGGACATTTCACCATCACTTGCGTTGAGGTAGATTGCTAACATGTGCTGTTTTCAGCAAAAAGAGGCAGTGAAAATGGTATTTTGATAATCATATTGACATTGTACCACCATTCAATAGTTTCAATGTTCATGTCAGTCACAGACATAAAAGAATATTAATGTTTATTTTTAACTCAACACTTCCTGTGTCAGTGTCAAAATAAAAGCTGTCTGACAGTAGTTCTGTGGACAGAATCCCTTCATTTGTCATCATAAGGCTTGTTATTTTGAGATGTTTATATCTAGTGTGTATACAGAGCAGATTGTTAATCCTATGATAAAAATGGACACAGTTTTTAGGATAAACTGTTTTGTTTTTCTTTCCCAGTGCCTTTGTTGCCACTGGTCTCCTCAGTAGCTGCTGGGGGTCTGCTGTTGCTCCTGCTGGTCTTGATAGTGGTCTGTCTGGTCTACAAGAGAAGACAACGAACCAAGCAGCCTGGAACTCTCGTCCAAACTCAAAGTCTGTGTTCACCAGGACACACAGTGCATTACATGAAAAGACTAATTGTTTCTTTTTGTTTTCCATTTTTCTTGATACACTTTCATCACAACATTTGTGTTTAAATGCTTGCAAAGAATTTATTCTGATGCTCGTGACACATTTTTGTCCTGATGCTTGTGTTTCAGTGGCTCTCACAGTCAGGAACGATTATGGAAGTGATGAGGATGAGGATGATGATGAGGTGGATGACTATGAGAATGTTGATCCGATGGAAACCAAGAGGAAACTCAAAGATGGAGCAGGGAGAGTGGAGGAAGAGGAGATTAATGATTATGAGGATCCAGAGAGTGATGACGATCACGATTATGAGGAAGAATGCCCCCATGCAAATTTCATAAAAGCCAAGGAGGACTGTTTCAGTGTCGAGGAGAGCACGGGAGAGGAGGAAGAAGAAGAAGAAGAAGAGGAGGACGAGGAAGATGAAGAAGAAACCAGTGATGATGAAAACATCTATGAAAATGTAAACCAGCCCTTTGCTGAACAAACTGTGGACATCTATGGAGAAGATGAGGATATTTATCAAAACTTTTGAGGTGTCCAGTGGTCAACAGTGTTACAGTGGTTGCCATGGACAAAGGACTAATTTTTTGACCTGCTGCAATCAATTTCACCAAATGAATGGAATGTTGAAATCTTAAAGTGGAGATCAAACACTGAAAACTAGGTCTGCGGTTCAGTGGATTTTTACCTTAAGCAAGATATAGCACTATAATCAAACTTGCATCTAGATTTGCTAAAAAAAAAAAAAAGTGATTGCATATTATTTCTCATTATCAGGGTGCAGCCATCTTTCAACAAGTTAGTTTGTGACATCACCAGAATGGTAGTTTACTAGGAGTGCTGGGTACAACACTGTACTTCAGACCAGTTAAGTGTTGATAAAATGTAGTTTGAGAGTTTTGATGAGACACAAAGAACCACAGATAGTATTGCTTTTTAAGCCAACTAGACCAAATATAGTGGTACGACCTGTTTCCATGGAGCTGGACAACAGCAGCTAACTTGAAAATGAAGGGCAGCCTGAACTTGACTAATGTTATGTTTAATGTCAGGTCGCAGCAGCTGACAATCCACACAAAATACCAAATATGTGCTATACAACTGTCTCCATCAAGTAGCCAGTCCACAACATCGGTGTGTGAGGCTTATGACATTAAATTCACATTATGATGTCGCAGCTAACATAGCTAACATTAGCCTAACCCAGCGGTTACACCCACAACCCACCTTATATCATGAGCAACATCATTCTCTCCTAGAACCTGAGAATCATATGTACGATATGTCACCATCAGAGGAACTGTTGGGGCGGAGCGGCACTGAGCATGTTCCATTTCCCAGTACTGGTGGTGTCAGTTCAGTTTTACCTTTGCACATTGCATCCTCCTCTGACTCATCCTTGATGTAGAGACACCACCACCAAGATCTTGCTGGCTTGGTAAAGTTTTTGGAAACAACTTCTCTAAGTAAGTAGTTCTGTAAGTAATTACAAACTTCAATTCTTCCATCAAAACAGCAAGTAAGGTGGACCCACACCCTGTGCCTGCACCACCACCAGGACACTGGCAATGTAACGTGTGTCCCAACGGTCAAGTGCTACAAGTGCTAAATTGACTTCCTTCCATTCGGTGCTACTCTCAAAACATCTCTTACACTGACCATAAAAACATATTGTCAGAGAACAAAACAACCATCAAAGGACAAAACATGCTTTACATGTTTACCAGGCCCAGCTCAACAACTCCTACTGGCAAACAAGCGGACAACAGAGACAAACCATCCCAGTGATGTCACCAACTAGTTTGTTGCATAGAGTGTAGGCCTATAAATAATGGATGTAGATGCTTTGACGTCACCCATTGGTTTGTGGATTGCTGTTTTGAAGCCTTGAGTTTGGCATTTCAGCTGTCGCAATCTTGATTTTTTTTTGGAGCCATATTTGGGTCACTTCTGGCACTGAGGCTGGGCATTTTAACTTGGGGGTCTATGCAGATTCAGTCTGTTTTGAAGCCAGCCCTAAGTGGCCATTAGAGGACCTGCAGTTTTTGGCACTTCCATATTGGCTTCATATTTCAGCCCTTGAGGTTGCTGCTTGGCCTATTGTAAGATGGCTGCACCCTGCTGGTGGAAATGTGAACTAAGATTTGGTTTTCTGACAAATCTACAGGGATATCAAGTTTGATTGCAGTATCATATCTTGCCTACGGTAAAAATCAAACAAACCACAGTCACATTGTTCAATGTTTCATCACCTCTGTAAAGTGACAATTGGTAATTCAAAGGCACGGATAAGATAAATGTTGAATGATGTTAAATGAATATAGCTTGGTCATTCAGCTCTCATTATTGTATGTATCATAATTAATGATTTTTAGGAAACTTTAAGTCAGTCAATATAACTCCAACAAAGGAGTTATAGGTGGGTCTCTGGACATATGATGAAGCTTCATTATATGTGGCCAACAGGTGTCTAACAGTAAAGTATACCTGTGCCCCCTTAAGGGGTCAATCCAGCAATGTGTGTAAAGTATTTAAAAAGTATGCAAAAAATTTTTTAGATGTTTTATCATACACATAATATATTAACTCCTCAAATGTTTATTTTATTGGTGGCACAGTGGTGCAGTGGTTAGCATTGTTGCCTAACAGCAAGAGGTTTCCTGGTTTGAGCTGTGGGGCTGCCCCTCTGTACTGAGTTTGCATGTTCTCCCCATGTGGACTGTATCAGGGTACTCCGGCTTCCTCCCACAGTCCAAGGACATGCAAGTTAGGTTAACTGGTCACTTTAAACTGGTGTGGATAATGTGAATGGTTGTCTCTCTCTATGTGTCAGCCCTGTGATAGTCTGGCGACCTGTCCAGTGTGTACCCCGCCTGCTGCCCAATGTCAGCTGGTATAGGCTCCAGCCACCCTTCTACCCCCAACAGGATAAGCATTATGGGAAATTAATGAATGAATGAATGAATGTTTTTGATGACGAAGTAAAGCTGTGTTTTTCATTGAACCACCCAAGTTCATCATGGTTCTTTGAAACCCATTTTGATGTATTTCATTTAAGACCTGGTCACCCTGGTTGATCATATCATTCTCTTTATGTTATTTGATCTTACTGGCTAATCTACAACTTCATTTAGCTTCTTATGTTATCAAAACAATAGGAATAAACTTTCCACTTTCTTATTGAGACTTAGATGAAAAAAATAATACTACTCAAGATAGAGTGGTATCCATCTTTTCATCAGTCCCTATGAACAGATTCTGCATATGTATGCAGAATCTGTTCATAGGCGATGGGACAAGATTCTGTTATCTAATTAGTTTCTGTTTTTTCTTTGTAGTCTGTTTATAGTCTGATTAGTACTAACCAATCGTATTTGAATTGCAATTAAACAGTCCATGAGGAGAGGCAAAACACATGTCAAAATGCAATCTTTTCTTGTAGAGATTATCCGAAATGACCAGTGCATGGAAGAGATACAGATATGATTATGCCTGATCAGCCTGAAATATTGGCCCTCAACCCCAGAGGTTTTATCACCATCAGATGATAGCAGATAGGTTCTGAGGTTGTCTTCCTATCCAACTCTCAGCAAGAAAGATGATAAGTGTGTGTCTTAAAGGGGAACCCAAATTAAGAATTTCAATGTGTTATTCCCTGGGAAAGTTCAATCAGTATTTGTGAACATGAGCTACTCTCCCTTAAAGCCAAAACCAGAGAAGGAAGTCTCAAACTCATGATGTCATAGGGTATAGTCTGGAGCTGCCTATAGACAATAAATGGGAGCCTGATTTTGTGGACCCACAAGATGTTTGTTTTCTTTTTTATACCCTAGTGAGCTTTATTCTATTTAAGTGCAAAACAGAAAAGAACATTCCCCTGAATGCCCTCAGTGTCATCTAGAGCATCTTTCCATATTCCTTGTCCATGGAGAAGCTTCAGACTTTATACACTGAGAGCATTGTTCATGTTAACTTATACTGTTGGACTTTCTTTGACCATAGGAATAACATTTGAATTTGAAAATAGGCATCATTCCACTTTATATGTGAAACTACTCCTCAGTTTTATTTGCTTCATTTGTATACATACCTTTTTTTTAATGTTTTAATGTTTCAAAGGTAAAATGTAAATTCAAGTATTTTAAGTTGAATGTATCTTATAATATATGTATATTTTATTCAAATAAATTTCTTACTTATTTTTATTATTTTTTTTGTAAGTATTCTTGTCTTCTTTTTACATATGCATATATAACTCAACTCAGATATGACCATGGGGAGTTTTAAGATGGGTGGTCTCATACAACCATAAATAATGACCGGACTGGGCCTGGTGGTGTAATAATAACTCAGTAATTTAGAGCTGAGGAATCGGCAGCTATCTTGAATCTCCCTTTCTATTTCTGTCCCTGGCATCCCCTGGTTCAGTGACACACTTACCTATTTTTGCAGTAGCCCTCTAGATGACTAAAAGATTACTATCTCTCTTCTTTTCCAGTCTCACGATGTCTTAATCTATCCAATGCCAATAATCTAATACAACTAATGAGCCTAAAAATGACCCCAGCTTAATCAACACATTTGTGAAAACTGTCAACAAAATATAACACGCTCAGCAACAGTGGTGTTAAATGTTTTGAGATTGTACAGATTTACATTAATTCATCAACACTAATACTGTTGATAAAATTACAAAAACATATCAGAGTAATAGATATTGTTTTGACTATTTTGTCACAGCACAGTGAGAAGCAGTAGTGAGAAATGCCACAGTGTAGCAGCTGTTTTCAGCCAATCACATGCGAGTGGGTTCACTGTGTGAGCCAATAATACGAAGGCAGTTTTACGGTATAACGCCAAAAGACAGCCACAAATAGATATGACACAGGCTCCTTGTAATGTCAGCATGCCTGCTTCACACACACACACACACACCCCCACACACACACCAACACACACACACACACACACGTGTAGACAGACTCTGGTAAATGTTAACGCTCTGAGCTCATCCCTGGAAGAAGCAGTGATGAAGCCCTGTAACCTCAGACAAGACAGGTTTTGTTCACACTGCTGGTCGACACGCTCAGGTCTGAACAGCTGCTGAAGTGTGATTCATATAGTTAATGAAAAGATGTGAGTGGGCACAAATTCACAGAAACTTAGGCAAGGTCGTACAGAGATGAGATGACATTTTACAGGGTTATGTGCCAACTACTTCTAGGCAAGGTGCAGTCACTTCCTGAAGTCTTGTCATCACTGTGAGGTTGCCAGGTAACGAGTTGGGACTCCTGAAAGTTGAACAATGATTAAATTACTTGAAATCACATGGTATTTTAACCATAGAACATATATAAATATGGACGACATTACATTTTCCCAAAAAATAAAGCCAATTGCCCTGGTCATTGATGTATCAAGAGATTGGATACAGCATTGGCAGGAAGACCCTGTCATTCCTATTAATGCTGCACAGTAGCACACAAAGCCTAAAAAGCTCTATTTCTGTGGGATTACCTGGATGATTGAAACTGCTTCTGCATCATTGGGCCCATAAAGCAAGCGCAGGAGCGACTTTTGCCTGCCAAGCTTGCTACTTCTGGTTTAGCACTTTGCTAACTTGAATGAGCGTAAAATAATTTAATCTTGCAGCTCTGCTGGACTTTTCAAATGTTATCGGATTGCATGGCTTAAATCTCACTTGTGAAATTAGTCATTTGGGGGTCGTAGAGCTAAAAATGTATTCACCGATTTACAGACATCTCTTTCCCAATGTGAGTCAATGAGAGAAAGTCTTTTTGGGCCCAATAGCACCAAATGAGGGACTATGGAGTTGTAATTACACTGTCTGACCACTACAAAAACTAGCTTCAACTCGGCACACTTCCTGGGGGCCTGCCTCTGGTGGCTGGCTTTAGTATAGGTCAATACAATGAGACTGCTACTGCGCAGATTCTGGCCCTAAATAACCTGGATATCCAGGATATCTTGGATATTTTGGCTTTTTTATGCAGTGGAGACACATTGTCTATCAATGCAGTCTTTGGTTTTAACACATTTGTTTTTGACGGGTTGAACAAATGAGATATAGCATAATGCATAGTTGTAGCTACATATTTAGCTTACAGACATGAAAGTGGTATCAATCTTTCCATCTAACTCTCAGCATGAAAGAAAATGAGTGCATTTCCCCCAAATTTAACACAGTTTAGTCTGTACCTTTTGATAGAAGGTGTAAGTCAAAATTGCAGCACATTTTTCTCATTCATAATTTGATCATGCATTCATTATTCCTGCATATATAGGATTTAGATGATGAGGCTGCAGATTGATACAGCTACCAAATATGTAGGAGAACAATGGTGGCTGACACAAAAACATGACTGGCCCTGTCTAGAGCCAGTTTTTGATTTGTCCATTCTGGTCTACTGTAGAAACAACATGGAGAACTCCGTGGAAGAGGACCTGCTCCATCTATGCTCATCCATGCTTAGTCTATGGTAGCATTAACACAAGGATTCTTTGTTTGTATTCCATGTTTTATGATTAAAACGATTGGCCTAACTTTGTTGGCCACTATTCAGTGTTATTCAATATCTGATGTTCATTAGGATGTATTTGTCCTTTTCTTTTTCTTTTTAATTAAGTCAAAACTTGACATCAAATGGTCACTTTCAACAACAAAGATTCTGTGTGAGATTATAATTTAACATTTGTTAAAGTCATTTAACACACCGTCTCTTTTTTTTAACCACCATCCAACATATTCTCATACTGCTACATGAAGGTAATGAGCTAGTGTTTATTTTTCACATGCTTTAGAAATCTGTATCTGCATCATAAATTAAACTCAGATTTAGTATTGCAGTATGAACATGGCCACATGCACAAAAACACAAACAGGATATGACCATGAGCTGTCTTTAGCCTTTTGATGAGTTGCAGGGCATTCCTGACCTCGCAGACACACGCTAACAAACAGCAGTGATCTCATGGGGTGTAAATAGCCCAGTGGGAGTGACGGGGCAGAGCAGCTGAAGTATATAAAGGAGAGAAGTCCTGTGTAATGTTCCAAACTCCAAAGAGACTCACAAGAAGAAGAACCTCTGGAAGCTGTCAGTTCTTACTCTTCACCAGAGCCATAAGAAATCAAGTTTGAGAGAGAAAATCTACCAAGAAAAGAAAAGGCTACAATACGCAGCACTCACAGGTGTCTTATAAACAAAGTTTTTGTCAAGAACTGTCCTCCGACACTGACATGATGTCCCACCACGCCTTGGCCAGCCTGTTCGGTGATGACCCTTTCTTCAGCCAGGAGCGGCTGCTGTGGCCGCTGCGTCACGAGGCTCTCTCTTCACTGCAGCAAGACTTCTTCAACCAGAGAGCTAAACTGGCTGACAGTCTTCTGAGGGAGCTCCACATTGGGCCTCAACTGCTCCAACTTAGCCAGCTGCCCCTCATTCCCTCCACTTTCGCAAGGTATGTACAGTATATGTGTAACTCAGTGGTGCTTACATCTGATTGGCTTTGTTGTAGCAGCACTTTCAAACCTATAGTTGAATTGCAATGGTCAGAATCAGTGGATGAATTGTAAAGTTTTCCCCATGGTTCTGTGTCTTTGAGCAAGTCAAACTGGAACACTACAAGGCTTGTGAGAATCAGCTCCTCAGTTGTTGGAAGGGTGAATGTATCTGTGGGGGGAGCAAGAAAGTAAAAAGAATGTCCTGAAGGTTTGCCCAAAGAAGGCAATGTACTTTGTTGCTGGTCCAGATCTGACCTCAATTCATTCTTCAGCTATAATACATTTGTGAGCAGACCCAGACTACTCACTACTGTTTAAAGTCTTGGTATGGTTGTTTTGCTCCACATGTGAGTACATTTGCTGTGCTTAGATCTGCTCAAACTAATCATACTAACATAGCCAGTCTCAAGTGGCCATTTGAGGAGCTGCCGCTTTTAACAATTTTCTTTTAACTCCAGAGGCTGACACTTGATTCTGATCCAGATTCTGATTCTCTTTCAGGGTGAGTGATGGTAAGGAGCACCAGAGAGAGACTACTAGCACAGAGCTGCACAAGGCGGCTCAGCAGGCCACAGAAAACAACGGTGACCTCCTGGTAACCCTAGATGCTCGGGGTTACGCTCCCAATGACATCACAGTCAAACTGGAGGGGCGGAGCCTGGCAGTGGTGGCCATGAAGCAGGCCGGAGCTGAAGAAAGCCAGTCGTGCGCCTCCTCCTCCTCCTGCGCTGCCTTCTGCTCCTCGGCCTCATCTCAGATGGGATTCTGTCAGAAGATTGACCTGCCAGCTCACCTGGATCTGTCCGGCCTCTCCTGCTCTCTGATGGATGATGGACAGCTGCGTATCCACGCCCCTGTCGCCAAGCAGCCAGTCAGTGAGGAGCAAGAGGTGCCCATTCGGTTCAAGACATCGCTGGAATTTCCCATTACAAAGGACAAGACAGAAGATGAGCACAAAGACTAATGCGCAGCTGACTTGACTCCACACAAACACACACGCTGAACGAAAACATATGTTTAAAATGTTTTTATGCCCACACACACAAACTTCCACTTGACTGTCTTTAATGAGTAAAGTTTACCATTACAAAATGAAGAGAATATTTATTTTATAATTATTTGCAATTTGTATAAACTGTTGAAATAAAATAAAGTGCCACATTTTCAAAAAACAATCTTCTATTATTTCAGGGTTTCTATCATAGATCATTACTATTATGGACTTTTGTGACCACCAGATGGTGCCAGCAAACAATTTATACAAAGATAAGACATCCCACATGTAGGTGAAGTTTAGTTTGTGATGCTGAACACATAATTTTATTTATTTATTTATTTTTTTTTTGTAGAAAAAGAACAGCAGCATTTCTTTCAAGACAGTGGACAGTTTACAAAACATGTTGTTAACAGTTTTAGGAGGGAAGTTTTGCTTCAATAAGAAATAGTCCTGTTAAAAACTGATAACAGTATTCTCTGGGAATTATCCACTGTAACAGCAACACTGACAAACAACCTGCCTTTTATTCAAATATTCACGAAAACATTTTTTGTTCAGAGCAACATGAATTCCAATTACCTCCATTGCATTGCAGAAATCTCAGAGGCAGATATCTTAAAACCTGGGTATATAAAAACTAAGCTATCTGCATTTCAAGGTACTACTTTTCCTAAGTTAGAATATATGTTTGTTATTTTTATGATTTTGTATGGTAGAATATATTAGGTTTTTATGTCTTATTATTTATTATATTTTGGGTCACTGCCTCTTGCTGTTGCAGTAATGACAAAACTTGGGAAGATGGAAGTAATCACGAGCACTGATGGCCACCGTGACTCAACAGACAAGGAAACAGTGCCATCTACAGAAATTCAGTGTTTATCACAACTCCATAACCTAATGCTAATGTAAGGCCCAGTACATTTTACACTACATATCGAAAAATAATAGTAACTGGACCAGGAAGGCCAACTAAGCATCAGCTTTAGCCATAGTTATATAATAATAAAGTAAATGTATTTTTTATCTTCTTATAAATGAGGACGTGATTCTCACTCATGGGTGGCATGTCTAAGGGAAGGTAAAATTATTTATAATCTGGCACATGCAGTGAAATGATTTAATATTATTTCAATCAGGAGAGACTTGTTCTGAGAGAAAATAATATTTATTTACAAGTGCACATAAGTATGGGAAATGTGTCAGTCTTTGGCGGTTAGACCCCATCATGGTGTCATCTATTCTGGAAGGGTGGTAAAGATGTAGTAGATTAGGGATCACCCTCAATGGAGTCCAGAAGCTGGTGGTGGTAACAGTGGTGATGAGATGACATGAAGAGGAAGCTGAGGATCTGGATGTGAAGAAGAGTGGGCTTTTGATGAACTCGTACTGGGCTCTGGATAATGTGACCAGAGGTGAATGGGGTGGAGGAGGGCATGTTGTGACTGACTTATGAGTGTCATATCTGTTTGTCATGGATGCTTGCTCTGGCAGAGAGGTGTGCTCTCTCGACCTTAGGCTTTCCACATAGGCCTAAGAAAAGCAAAGAGGCCCCAGAACAGAGCTATACCACCAATATAATACTACAAATGGAAATAAGGTTTTCTTTGACTAAACTGGTCCTGACTGAGCTGCCATCATTGTATCAGACTCCATGTACTTTGTCTGTCCATTAGGTCCAATAAAAAGATTGTGACAGTGATCCCACAGTTTCAAACCCCAAATCTTATTCATAACATGCTATCAGTTTGCAGTCTAATAGTAGCTTACTAATAGTGCTTACAATCACCTTTTTTCTCTATGAGCTCTTTGTTACACCAAAGAACATAAATATAAACATTAAAGTGCTACAGAAATGTCTGTTAGTCAGCAGAATATGATTTCCCCACATGGCTTTGTTCCATTTAAAGGTCAGGGTGAACAGGAACCGAACCAGAAGTAAAATGCAGCAATAAATGCAACAATGCATCATCTTTTTCCCTCCACTCCGGCCCAAATGAACAGAGCTACAGGTCTGAAAGCACCCGAAATACTTTGATTTGATTCAGAATTTTTAAACCCTTTCTTTCTTTAATTTTAATAATCTGTCTGTATTCCTCTCACTGTCTCTGTCTGATCTCAGATATTTTGTTAATTGTCCAGCCAGACTGAAATGTCTTCACAGGCTCTACAGGGGTTTGTCAAGTGTAGGTGTTTGTGATTTTGACTGTGCATGTATTTGTGTTATATGTGTATGAGTGTTTGCATGTGCGTAAGTTCTTGCATCGCTGCAGTCGTAAGGACCAAATGTGCAGTGACGTCCTCCAGAGTCACTGTCCTTTGCTGGCAAATGACTACATATGAAAATGTGTAGGCTATGTGTGTGTGTGTATGTGTGTGTGTGTGTGTGTGTGTGTGTGTGTGTGTGTGTGTGTGTGTGTGTGTGTGTGTGTGTGCAGGTGTGGAGAAAAGCGGTTGAGACTTGCAGATGACAATTCCTCGCTATCCCCGTGATGATTCAGGTTCCACACACCCTTTAGCACACATACGCACACACTTTGCGGGAAACGACTGCATATTTTCCATGCCGACAGTTATGAGGTCATAATGATGATGGATTTTTGAGCCCTGCGAGGGGGTAAACTTTGTTTCTCCTGGAGACAGAGTTCCTCAGAGGAGGACGCTGTTTGCACTGGCAGCCACTTTAATCTATACATAAAGAACTCTCATCTCAATAACCAGATTTGAGCCCCTGTGTACGCCGGTCTGAGCGTTCCTTTGGTTTAATTCCCACCAAATGAAAAACCATGTGCTTACAGTGCTGTAAGCAGCAAAATGTGTCAAATGTGTAGGAAAAAAGAGGCTTGTAAGCTGTGCAGTTTTCACTGCAAATGATGGAAGATATCACAAGGTTTGCTCATCATTTATTACTATCATTATCATCTAAGTGACATCTATAGTGGGTAGCAGTAGTAGGACAAGGAAGAATGCTATAGAGTTTGAGATCTTACTGTTTGCAAATTGACAAAAGATTATTGTCAGTAGTGACGTTAGGCTGGAAAATTAATTCACTACAGTTATCAACAGTGTTGCCACAGAGCTGTACCATGACAGACTTAAAGGAGTGGACTATTTGTACATTACCTGTAATGCTAACAGGTCAGGGCTACTTGTTTTTGAGGGAAATTTATATTTTTATCTCTCTCCTCCAGCCATGAACCTGGAGGGAATTATCTGTCTGAAGCTAATCTCACAAACTACTGGACTAATAAGCCGAATATTTTGTGTGCACATTTCAGGCTGTTCTCATAAACAGGTTGGGGTGGTGGATGGGTAACAAAACCATGAAGTTTCTCTTGGGAAAAGTCCTATGGGAAACTTCATGGTTTTGTTACCCATCCACTACCCAACACTGAGTCATTTAAGGTACATCCTCACCATGTTTCTTTTCCTAAACCTAACCACAGTAACTTTACTTATTTAAAACAAGCCTCCATAAATTTATGTTAAGTACATAACATTACGTCAAGCATGTAACTTCATACTAATACTGTATGTAGGATATCATATGAATTGCTGTGTGTGAATTTCATAGATTATCATACAAACTGATCTATGAGGGTAAGTTGGACTGGATGTTCAATGACCTTTCGTAGTTTTGGTGCTTCACTTTTGTTGAAAAACCTGTTGTATTGAATGACTGATGACTCCTCACTCTTTTTAAGTAGTTTTCTATAAATAGGCTCGGCTAAAAACTACACACCTCACCGTCTGTTGCAAGCTACATTTTGGCCTTTGTCATGGCTCAAAATCTGACATCCACAGAAAAGTTTGGACTTACTTTTAACCAGAGAATCTGCACATCAATTACATAGCCAATATGTTATGATACCAAGAGAGAAAATTCCACCAGGTGCAGCTGCGACCGGTTTTGTTCCATCCACCTCACGGTGTCATACCTCTCCAGGACTGCAGAGCGTTTTGCCTGCCTAATTTTGTGGACTTGCAGATTTTGTTGATTCGCTCATTTAAGCTTTTACCATAATTACGTAAGTAGGCTGAGTAGTTAAATGGTTTCTTTTTGTGTAATCAAGCTGTGTTTATTGTTGCTATTGGGTTTAGCCTACAGACAAATAATTTTAAAAGTCAAATTATCAATGACATGGAAGATTTCTGGCTGTTTAACTTTTGGTCATTAACAATACCCTCACCCTCATAATTCTATTGTATCTATATGTCATTCATTAGCAGGAAAACTCAATCTGCTTTGTGCTACACACCATCAAAAATAGATAAGGTGTGTAATTTTATCAGCTTCTGGGACACTTCTGAAATGTGCTGTGGCAAGACGTTGCCTTGAGTGGTAACTGCTTGGTGTAGATCTGCACCCTACTGACTGCACTTCTCTAATACTTGTGTGTGTAGCCATTATGTGCATATTTAAAAAAAAAAACAACAAAAAAAACAACACCTTTTTACATGGTTTTCATTTTAGAATAAATCAGCTGGCAGTATTAAAGACTTAATTGGCACTGGAGTTATCAACCCACTTCTCAGTTATATCATTAGCTGGCTAGCCACTACTGATGAGATCCCCTGGCATCATTTCAGCTGACAAAATATGCAGTGATTGTCTATGAATAACACCTCGTTTTCATTTATGTATGTGTACAGAGACAGGTCAGCCGGGCGTCCATTCATACCTATTGGAATCTCTGTGATATCTGATGTGCCTGCAAAACTCTTCCCCTCCATAATATTTTGGAATTCAGAATTTGCCTTGAGCACATTGAACAAATTGAACTTTTGCTGTGGATTTTGGAGAGACTGTATGGCAGTGTGCTAGGGTGCCGTTTGTAAAGTGGCTCACGCTGAAAATAACATCAACATTTTGCCACATTTCGCTTCAAACAGTGTTTAAAAAAGTGTTTTGAATTTTTTAACGTCACCTTTTACCACATTTACAACAATATTTGTTAACTTAGAATTATAATAAATAGTTTAATCTAAATATCAAATGTGGCACCTAAATGTTAAATGTTAAATCTAAATATTAAATCTAAATGTTAAACTTAGATATTAAATCTAAATCTAAATGCTAAATCTAAATCTAAATATTAAATCTAACACTAATAACGTTAGCATGTTGTATTTGTTTGGAAAACGTGTTTAGTATAAGACAGTTGTCTTGTCGGTGAATCTTGTGAGTCGTAATGGAGCTAGATTGAGTGCCGTTACAACATAAAATGGCATAGACTTGTGCTAATAACGTTAGCACGTTGTATTGGTGGGGGAAATGTGTCCAGATAAAGACAAGTGTTTGTCTGTCAGTTCTGCGATTTATAGTGAAGCCAATTTGTGTACTTGTGTTTGAAACTGTCTCTATTAAGCCATATTTGATGTGTGTTTTGAATCAACTATATAAATAAAGTTTGATTTGAACTAAATGTTACAGCACTCAACACAGTGCTGTACAGTGTTTTTTGCCATGACTAATCGATTAGTTGAAGATTATGTACGACTTTAGTCGACCAAGATTTTCTTTGGTTGACTACAGCCCTACAGGAGTGATCATGGCATGTAACCATATGTGAGTTTTCATTTGAAACAACCCAGTGTATACATTGTATGCAATTCTATATAATAAGGTCATGCCATAACTCAGCATTAACCAATTAATGTAAAATGAAATGCTGTTCCCATGTTTGTCCACTAGATGGCTGTAGAAGGCAATGAGTGAACTTAAAGCGATACTCTGGTGTTATTCAATCCATAGCTCTGTTGTCTTAGTTCACGGAATGCTGTCAATAGAAAAAACAATGAGAAAATTTGGTACAACATAAGCTGAATACCGGCGAAAGCTTATCTAATCGGGCAACTACTGCTGAAACTGAAACTACGGTGGAGTGAGATTTCTTAAACGATTTCTTAAACGATTTTGTGTTTAGAGGGGCGGATACAATTTCTGAGTCTAAAAGAACTCCCTACATTGCAGAATCAATAGTAAATCTGCAGGGCAGTCCTTCGGTGGCTCGCTGAACTCTTGTGCTCGTAAACATAGTCCGACTGCGTTAAAAAAAATTTAAAAAGTCGCTGTAAGTCCTTCATTTCCACAATCTTGTGGACTGTGCACACGTTTGATAAAACTGAGTTAAATCTCTTTGCATCCATTTTCAAACTCTCTGTGTGTTTGGCCCAATTCCAATCCGGCCCCTAAAGACTCAAGCCCTGAACCCTCACTGACTTAACTGACGTCAGCTGTAAGTGATTGAGTGTGAGAGTCTGAAAGATGCTACAAATAGGAATGAGACAGCACTTATCCCCCTCTCTACAAAATGGTGTTGACACTGGCGGCTCTGGGCGTGATCATTTATCGGTTATTGTCAGCATATATTCCACACACAAAGAATATCTATCTATATATATCTATAGATAGATAGATAGATAGATATCTATGCATATATATATATATATATATATTCTTTGTGTGTGGAATATAACCACTGGCATTCCTCTGACTTCATGTGTGTTTATGTAGCATCTTAAATCTTTGTTCATGTAACGTTTCATTTTTTATCTATCTGGGTTTTTTTTCGCTCTCCTTCTATAACGTTACTGTTTGCATATCTGCCGACCGTGTTTTCGTTTTTTTTTTATAACACTTCCGGTGTTCCGAGGGCAACCCCTGTATTTGACGTCACAACGCTATGAACTGTGGGTAATTTCCTTACCGTAAGTCCGCATCGATGCTGACCTACGGTATGGGGGCATAACGGGCTCAGACACTGACTCACTGACTTGACAATTTGACAATGGGACAGCCCTCACACACTTTACATGAACGCCCCTCTAAGTCAGTGAGTCTGTAAGGGATTGTATTGGAATTGGGCCTTTGTGTCCTTGCGGACGAGAAGGTGGGAGGGTGTGTCCTTTTCAAAAATGCAAGAGGCGTTGCTTTGTTGCCGGCCATTTTCTCCGGTGTGTTAAACACACATTAGAAAGGAGTGTCCCCAGACTATCAGAAGGCGGAGATCTCTGATTGTCTGGTGGCGAGACTAGTTTCTATCAGGTTTCTATCCATCCATAAAGAAATGCAGTTCCTTGCGTTGGACACTAGAGGCATCATCCATATAGCTCTTCAGACACCAGTCACATATGTAAGTGGAAACAAAGCGTATACTTCTGTGTGACATTGAGGACCCATTGTTAAAACAAAGATAAACTAGGAATTTGAGGTGGTATTACTGTAAACTTAATATGTTCTGTGCTGTGCCAGAATCAGGGCCGTTGCAACCGGACAGGCAAACTATGCAATTGTCTAGGGCCCCGAGCTGCAAGGGGGCCCCCAGAGACGGCTGACATTGGTCCATATCAATGACAATGTGATGGAACCCCTATAGACACTGCAACAACGACAACACGTTGGAATCCCCCCTAATGGGGCCCCCTACTAGCTGCTGCTTGCAAGTGGCTAAGTAGGGTGACCAGATGTCCCGCACTGTGCGGGACTGCACAGCATTTCTGTCTCTTTTCATGCGTCACGCAAATTCAGACCATGTCCTGCATGATTGGTTGCCACCCGTGCTAGCATTGTTGGAGTACCGTAGTACTATGGTACCTCACGGTACCACTACTGTGGGTTCAAAGTCCAATCGCAAGAGGGCACTCACCCTCTTGCACAAGCAAAACAAATCATTCAGCACGCTATGCAAGTACAGATTTCAACCAGCAGCAGAAACGAAAGGCGAATCCTGCCAGTTGTGGGTTGAACGAGGGTCACAGACACCTTATTCCTGTCAAATACACCGCAAGATAAGGCTTACCGGCAACGAGGAAGTCCGGCTCCAGGTCCAATAATTTCCTCTTTGTTGATTTCATGACTGCCCAGAAATACCTGAACAGCCGAGCTGTGTCAGCACACAGGTATGATGTGTCAGAGGAGAAACAAGCCGTTCACATTTCTCTCTTTGTGGCAGTTAACGGTCCACAAACCTCACCACACTTTAGGGACTGTTCTTTACTTGTCAGGGGAGGATCACTTATTGATGCTGTTTTTGAAGTATGAATAAGTCAATAAGTAATTTTTTCCATTGAAATATCAGTGATGTATTATAGAAAAGTGGTTTATCTTTTTAGAAATGACAAAAGGCACATCTGCCTCATTTTTGCTGTGGTATCGTGATGCTACTCAGAATCATGATACTTTCACTGATATTGTACTTTCACTGGTATCTGGGGGGGTCCTCCAAGGTGCCTCTTGCCTGGCCAGAATGAAAAGCTTGACCAGCATAGTAACTAATGGGGATGAGGATAGCAAACAGTCTACTCTGAAAATACTTGGTGTTCCATTTCCAAAGTGTGGCTAAGTATTTCTGCTTACTTTGTATATGAAGAACACAAAATACAATTACATTAAACAGAGCAAAGTGCAAGCACACAGAGAAAGAGGCATGGCACAGTAACTTGCGTAGCTCTGGGCTGTTATGATTTAATGCTGCAACACTGCCTGCAGCAGTGTTCCACCTGATTAATGCACTGAGTCACAACAGCATTGGTGTATGCAGTGGTGAACAATTCATCCTCCAGGCTTAATTTTGTGATCTCTTCCTCTCTCCAGGTATCACAATAAGACAAGCCGGCCATCACTCTTAATTCTCACATCAGTGTGTGTTGCTCTGCTATAAACTGCTAAAATGTGATTGATGACTTAAATAAACATGAGCTCAGTGTACCAAACCTGGCAGAAAGACCTTATGGCATGCTCAATGCAAAACAACTTATTACAGACTAATTCTGTTTCCTGATCAGTCAATCAAACAGACAACTAAAATTTATCTTGGATTTGACAGATTTCACTTCTCATGAATGATAATTCCACAGTGCTGGCCTGGTAAGACACTACTTTATGCACAGCACTGTGTGGGAAGAGTAAGACACTCTAACACTGCCGGGGTTAGCTTTGTGATTCCCACTGGGCGACCCATGCTAAAAATGGATGGGATTTTGTCAGCTATTGTGAGTCACTTTGGATCAAGATGTCCATCCAAATGACATTAGAGTCATGACATGCTGGTAACTCATAACTAATTCATCAGAGGTGGTAAATGTAGCATTAACATGTACTGACGCTTTTGCCCCATCTCTAGAAAAACAAGCAAACCTGTTTCTACTGGCTGTGAAGCTGCATTTTACATGGGGTTGTTTTAAACTGCTTAACAAGAGCCACTTGCCCTCTACTGTCCCAAAAACAGTAGAGGGCAAGAAACGACAGGTCACAGTGACCTTAATCTTTGATCTTTGATCACCAAATGTAATCGTTAAGTCCAAGTGGATGTTTGAAATTTGAAGAACTTCCCTTAAGGTGTTCTTGAGGATTGTACGGCTGTAGTCTCCTGGTCGACTAGTCGATTATTTGGTCGCTATGCTCTCGTCCGACCAAATTCTCATTGGTCGAATAATCACTGTGTTACTTTCATAAGGAGAAAAGTGCTACATCAACAGCTTTCCAGGATTAATCCATTATTTCCTGCGGCGGGGGAACAGGCTATGTTACCTGTGAAAATGGGGGTGTTTTAAAAACAGCAGATTTTTATTATTATTTTCTCCCACAACTAATTGATTAGTTGAAGATTATGTGCGACTTTAGTTGACCAAGATTTTCTTTAATTGACTACAGCCCTAGAGGATTGGACATATGGATGGATGGACAACCTGAAAACATAATGCCTCTGGTCAAAGCTATCGCTAAAGATTGACAGCTGAAATGAGCTTTATTGATCAGAGGAAAAGCTACCATAGAAGCCCTAAAGCCCCTCTATCAGGGGTAGGTTTAAGTTTTCACATTTAAAAAAAAACAAGAAATCTACAGTGTATCGGAACAAAAATGAAAGAGCTGTATAATTTTTATTAGAGGTCATCATGTGCAAAAATGTGCCAAATATTGTCCAAGGTATGTGCAAATTTTCGCAGTATGTACATAGATAAAAGTCCAAGAGATGTGTGCTAATGTAATTCTCTTTCTTTCCAGACATATCTCACCACACAACAGACAACAACTAAGGACCTTTGAGGCTCTTCATTCTAAGGCTTCTTTTGCAAACACACCAACTCACAAGATGTTTGCTTTTCAGCATCTTGTCAGAGGAGTTACTGAGCAAAGATATGTCCAAAAAAAACCAATTTAACATCTATTTCAAACACTCAAAACATATTCACTAAAGAGTCAGAACGAAAGTTTGTGCAATGTCTTTTTAGATGTCATTTTTACGTTCAGTATCCTCTCAGGGGTCAAAATAAAGTTTTTACCTCTCTTTTAAATGTCCTCTAAGCTTTAACCACTGACATCATCAAACCTTATAATACAATGTATCCTTAAAGGATAGCCTAAGAAAATGCACACACATCAGTTCGTATGATACCCTAAGGATTAGCACCCTAAGAATGAAGTTACGTCCTTAACGTACAACTACATAATTAATGTAAAGTTACAGAGTTTAGTTTTAAGCAAGTAAAGTTACTGTGGTTAGGGTTAGGCAAAGAATGATAGTGATGTTAAAATGATGTTAAAATGTCTGTGTTTTAGTGACCTATCCACCACCCCTACCTGCCTCCTTGTAAGACCTCTTGGGACTGCTTCCTTGTTTAGCTCACACTGGTTACGTAATTGCAGCCTTTCAAAATCAGTGTGATATGTATGAATTGGGTGCATTACCTGTTACAGGTAATTACAGTTTATGAGAGCAGCTTGTTATGATAAGGTTTAGTGACTACTACATGGCATTCAATAGCGAAGGCATGTGTGGGACTACTTTTCCAAAATTGTGAATCAAAATTTGATACTTGTTCTCCTCAGATGTACCTGCCCAAGACATACAGGTGGGTCAAGACTTTGTAGCCTTAGGCTATTTACAATTAGAAATGCATCTATTATTTAGGACATATTTTTTTAAATGACGAGAGAAGTTTCATGTTTAATGAGTTTTTCTGCCAAATAGGAACGTTTTGAAAAATACTGAAAAAATTCTTATAAAGTTAACTATCGAATGGAATTTACCACTGAGATCACATTGCTATTTTGCCCCGAACGAGCATGACTTGTATTCTTTTTTAAATTCTATTCTACTTACAGGTGTTGTAGATTTATGTTGCCAGGTAAAATCTAGGACATTTGGTTTGAAATGTAGGAGAAGGTATACTATTAATGGATGCCTCGGCCCTTCAGCTTGATCTTAGCTTAAATCCAGAGGACCACCAGGTCTCTTGCCACCAGTGAGGGTAACGGCAGCAGAAGCTAACTTGTCTGCCCTCCTTCTGCTCTCCTTTTCAGTAAAATTATCACTCTGCGACTCTTCTGCCGAGGACGAAACCTCTGCCACCAGCACGTAACCCTCTCTTGCTCTTCTTCTTTGTCATTGTTGTCCTCTTCCTCCTTGTTCTCATTATCCTTCACGTTTAGCATCACAATGTCCTCCATCACATTAGCATCATCACCGCTGGAATTAGTTGGAGTCTGTGGCATTCACTCTTCACTGTTTTTTTCCAACAACAAAAGTAAAGTGGTCCATATTAAGCTTGAACACACTAGAACCCATGCCACCGATCCATTGGAGTTATAGTTACCTGCGCTAACTAATGATCAAGTGGGATTCATCAGTAGATTTGAATGGTTCATAATGTTTGCTGCATCTGAAGTTAACTTCTTATTTTCTTTAAACAGAAAATTAAAAGAAAATAAATGAGAAAGTTAAAGGAATGTTGTTGCATCAAGGCCCACTGTCTTTTTTGTAAGGGATTTATGGACAAAAAGAAAAATATAGTCAACACCAGTCATATTCTTTAAGATCAAAAAAGTCCTTTTGCCTCATCTTAAGATTAGAAGGCATTTGGGTTCAAGAGAGGTCCACTAACAGGTTTTTCAAAGAGTTAAAGTAAGATACCGAAACATCCAGTTCCTGTTCAATCTGTAATCAAAACTTCTTAAGTTTACATTTAGTATTAAAACAGTACATGACAACTTTTTCTTTGGATTTCCTTCATTTAGTATGTAAGTTATAGTATGCTCGTTCATTAAAAGCATGCGTTGCTAACTGTTGAGATGCTGATATTAAAAGAGGCTATGATAGCATCACGTCGTTAATCAACAGGAACAGATAATGCAGTTAGCAGAGAGATGAAATTTCATTTATTGCAAGGTAGTGAAAAGGAAAACAAATAATATAGCTATGAAACGTGAGATTGTTTATCTTAGCTGTTATATTATACTTAGTTGTATTTAATAAGGGGCTTGAGGCATTTTTTTTTCTTATACACATTATTGTGATTTGAACTTGAATCTGCTCCCATCCCTGCAGTGGGATCAGAGACATGTAGAGAAGGAACTGGGCTTAAGGCGAATACACACATCAGACAAACATATGCACACAAAAATATTTAGTAACTAGCCAAGTGAGAGGACACACACGCACACACACACACACACACACACAACAGGTTCCATTAGAGTAATGTGTTGTTCTTGGCACTGATACGGCTGGTTATCAGTGAAGTCTGGCTGTCATATTGTCCTGACAGCACGGAGATACAGATAGAAGAATCACAGACTAAATAAACAATGAAAGGCTCCTGAACATCAAGTCAGGAAATGGACTTCTAAAGCATCTGTGTGTGTGTGTGTGTGTGTGTGTGCTTGTTTGTGTGCATGCATGTACATGCTCACTAATGTGACAACATATGTGTATTTATGGAGCCTGTTAAAGTTATTTATAGGTGTGTGTGTGTGTGTGTGTGTGTGTGTGTGTGTGTGTGTGTGTGGTGTGTGTGTGTGTGTGTGTGTGTGTGTGTGTGTGTGTGTGTGTGTGTGAGAGGCAGTGCTGAGTGACATGCAGTGACAGCGACAGCACTGTGTGTTTTATCAGCGCTGGTTAAATGTTTCCTGCCACTCTTCCTCCTCGCTTTCAGCGACTCTAACCTTTACAAGGCTGCTGTTGATACAATCAGACCCAAACACACAGTTGCATACACACACTGACGCAGACGCTCTGACATGCTCTTTTTCAGCTATGTTTTATATACTTATTGATATATGTGTTTACATTCAGAGCTGGGAGCTTCCTGGTACGACCACAGTCGTGCAGGTATGAGACAGCTTACTCACAAGCGGCCAATGGAGTTCTTCATGCAAAAGTAAAGTGATTTATTCGCCCTGGTTTGTGTGTGTATAAATATGTATGTGTGTGTATGCGCGTATGTGTGTGTGTGTGTGTGTGTGTGTTTATGTACTTTTTTTATACATACTTAAAGGGACATTGTGTAACATTTTCAGTTGTTTATTGGCAAAAATTGATGTCTGCATTCATAAATATGTCATCACTGGTGTACTATTACCTCCACCAATAATCTGACTTATTCTCGTAAAAGGAGAATTTCGGATTTGTTTGTACATTGTGCAGGTAAGTTGTCTGTGGGGTTCCATTACGTTTCGCCATCTTGAGAATACACCCGCCAGCAAGGGACATACAGCACCGCCTTCGGCGTTTTCGTTGAGAGCCAGGCCAGCACTGTGTAATGTCATTTACTACAAGGTGGCTGCTCTGCAGTGGGCTATTTATACCTTTTAAGTACTTCAACTTTGCAGGGTTGGTGGTGAAAGCAAATCAATCTGTTCACACACTATTAAATCCTCTATTTTCCTCCAAGACTTTTCCTTTTTTGGATTTGGAATCTATAGCTAGCCTTGCTAAAGAGGGTTCAGGCTAGCCACCACTACTGAAGTTCAGCAAAATTTCGAGGAAAAACATCAAGTTGTAGACGTATGAGGCATTTTAGTTGATGAAACTTTAAAACATTTTTTTATTCGATGTATAGGTTACAGATTTTTACAGTAGTAGAATGTAATTATCACTCTAGGCCTACAACAATGACACATGAAAATCTGAATGTTAAAAATTAACTGTTATTCATTACCATTTAATGTATGGCAGAGTCACAGGAAGCCAGTGGAGAGGGTCTAAAGAGGCACATGCAGCTTTGGAGCTGCAGGTTGCCTACCCCTGGGGTATGGTATCAAGTATTTTCAAGTTAAAAGCCTTAAATTCAAGTGAGGTCACAAGTCATTGGTGTTCCAAATTGAGGTGAGCGTATCTATGTTTCCCAGGTTCTATGTTCCCCACTTAACCCTGCAAAAAAGGTTCTATGTTTCCCGGGTTCTATGTTTCCCGCTTACTAAAAAGGGTAAGTTTCTGATTGTAATTTCTGTCCATTATGTTCCGTTGTGTGTGTTTAGAGATGTTAAAACAACATATTAATGCAACTGCTATGCCCTTTTTGGATAAGTGGGGAACATAGAATCTTTTTTTTTTTAGTAAGCGGGAAACATAGAACAATTTTTGGTTGAGCAGGGAACATAGAACCCGGGAAACATAGGGATGACCCTCACCTCTGCTAATAGCATGCTAACAACCCAAACTAAGACAGTGAACATGGCAAAATATATAGGCTACCTGCTAAACATCAGCATGTTAGCTTTGTAAATGTTCGCATGTTAGCACACTGACTGTAGCTTTCAGCTGAAAGCACAGATATGTTACTACAGCCTCACTAGCTAACATGGGTGCAGATTCTTATTCTTGTTCAAATGTATTTTTTCATATCAGTGCTGTGAGTTCAACTAACTCCACTCCATTCACCTCCATTACATTGGGATGGAGGCAGATGTTTCTGACAAAAATATACAAACCTGAACAAATAAAGCTAAAACTATCCACATGGCTAGAAAATATGTGTTTTAGAAAATGGGACATTTTAAGTATTTAGTGAAAACAATTGTTTCTGATTAGATAATGTTTCTTTATCAGGGAATTACTGAATGTCCGTGATGTCTGTGAAATCAGTGTGTGTGTGTGTGTGTGTATGTGCACATGTGTCAGGGCCTTGGAGCTGACCTGCAGCAGGTGCTGCCACAATAGACAGACAGACAGACAGCCCGGGGCAGTGAGAGAAGAAAGAGCTGTCACCTTTGATCTGCATCCAGACCCACTAAGCATCGCACTCTGACTCATCTTCCACTGTAAGAAAACACACCCACGCTTAAGGTCACAGTCATAGGTGGGTAGTAACACACCGCATTTACTCCATTGCATGTAATTTTTTAATGAATTGTACTTCTAAGAGTAATTGTTTTGCAGACTACTTTTTACTTATGCTGTAGCCATAAATAGTTTTTATATTCAGCTCTGCTCACACACGACAATGTCTGAAAATGAGGATACTACTACTAGCCAATCATTGCACTGCAGATGGAAGCGAGGTGTGGCCCTCTGACACGAACCACCTCTCTTTCAGAAAAGGCACATACACATCCCTGGCCCAACATCCATTTTTTAAAATACTTTTATTCAAGTTTTAATAGTACTTCTGCTTGAGTCAATATAATTATGAAGTAACAATACTTTTACTTGAATATCATTTTGTTTGCGGTCACATTCCTGAGAACAATACATTTTTCAACTGAAATCAAGTCATTTCGGTAGAATCACCACAAGCAGCAAACTAACTCACAGATGCAAGCAAATCCACACTGAGATTTTACAAAGTTAAACTTTTGTGAAGCTTACCCTAAAATAATATGCTAACTTACCTTACAATTAGAATGTACAGTGGCTTTTCATGGTCTTCCAGACCTCAACTTCCAAGTTCCTGTCTAGTGCCATTTCTTAATTACATCATGAACTAAGGAAACAGTTACCTCCTGCTTTGTGGGCATCATTTATTTTAGCTTTCAGAGTGCTAGGCAGCTGTTTAGAGCAGCCTTTCCTAACAATGATTGTTACAAAGCCAGAGCTCTAACAAGCTAATTATGGTCTGAGACCCTGTTAAAGTTTTCTGAGAGCTCAAATGTCTTATGGTGCACTGCCAACACTTTTGCATGGTGCTGCTTTCCTTTTTTTTCATTTTAAAATTGTACAAAACAAAAATAATGCACTGCTTAAAAACTCAAAAGGCCTGTTTCATCTTTAACTTTATGCCTGTTGGAGATCAGTTCATCTTCTACTCACTTCACTATTCACAGTAAACAAAATTTTGACCATGCCTTTTGCATGCCACTGTAAGTAGTCACCATGTCCACAAACTTCCAGCACCACATATTTTGCAATAGCAGCCGAAGAAGGCACCTCCTGGTTTAACTGTGTTTAGACTGAGTGCAAAATTAGGTTTAGATGTGCTACTGTTGCACGTAAAGTCAATGGAAAAATCGGAGTGGGCACAAAATGACTCAAACATTTCACAGGCGACTCAAAACACTGAGGCAAAGACACATCTGAAAATGTAACCTTTTAGCAATGGGCAGACTTGAGCAAAAATAGATGCGTAAAGGCATTACAGGTATGCTCGTGCATGTGCAGCCTCATGCACATGCACGATACACACAAAACTAAAAAAAAACATTGCGCCATATTGCAACTAGTAATCAAAAAACACAGGGCAGTATGGTAAAAGGTAGGTGAAACTCTGTATGAGTTCCAAGATATGCATCATATAGACTAAGCTGTTTTCCTTGGACACAGTGAAAACACAAATTTCAGTGCAACCTAGCCACATTTAGCATCCATCACATCGAGACACAGAGTAAGTAATATGTCTTTTTCGTGCCTTTGATGACTGTAAATCTGATTCTCATTTTCTGAAATCTGATACACAGCTGCTAAATGCTGCACCAGCTAGCTGCTAATTCTGTCTGTAATTTAGGCTACATACAGTCAGTTTTTTATGCATTTCTGATGAAAACAGCTGCCTGCTGTGACTGAAAACAATGCAATGGCAGTCAGTGGGGTACTATTTTGATTGGTCCTAGTGCCACATTTTGTGTCAAAACAACCACTGTATATTCTTTAGTATTGCACATGATCAAATATAGGCTTGACTTTGGACAGCATCGACATACATATTACCAATCATCACTGCAAATTTGAAAATGACAAAACTAAAGAAATTATTAATTTCATGGATTTGTTAAATAGTTCATTCATACTTGCTAGGGACTGCACTGCCTGCATTGTTTTTATGCCCCTGATGGGAGCTGTGAGACTGAAGCAAGGCAGTGAAGTTGTGGGACTGAAAACCAAACATTGAGCTGAAAGTGCACCGCAGAGCTGAGTGGAACTCCAGAGTTAGTAATAACTGTGAATTCATCATTGTGAGTTACCCTTTTCACATACAAAGAGTCATGTGATCTATGTTAATAAAAAATATTGATTAAAGCCACTCTAATTTGAACTTAATAGCACCCTGCTATAACTCTTAAGTGTCTTTATACAGCAGCAGCAGCAGCAGCAGCAGCAATCATTTGACACTAGCTTGTCAGTCAATATTAGCTTCTGGGAAAGGTCAATTCAGTTTGATCAGCAGTTTCATTAAGCTCAATATTACACTCACTATACAATTGGATCCTCTTGTTTTATGTCAGTATCTTCCAGCACAGTTGTATGAGCCTCTGTATGTTTTCATCTCAATATAATTTTCCACGTCATTTCAGTTTTATTCTGTTCAGTGTCATTCAATCCTTCTACTGATATGTTTCCATCTTTTTCATTTGTCTCATTTATAGATTAAAGCAGCTGTGCAGAACGTTTTACCATTTATAGAACTGTCCCTAGTTCGTATCACCCCCCCTTGAAGATCCGCATATTTATTTGAACCCAACAGCGACAAAAGAGCCTTTCTCTATATGGCGATTTAGCGTAGCCTAGCTCGGGTCGGACACACAGCGGAAGTCAGAAAACCAGAATACGGCGGAAGTAAGTCTGCACTCCCACAGCGGCCCACAGCCATTAAACCACAGAAGAAGAAGGAGCCATGTTTACAGAGAGTGTCCTTCGAGTAAGCGGTACTGCTGAACACATAACACATAACAGTTTTACCAGAGATGTATCTATAAGGACTTGGTTGTACTTTCCATGTCATGGCGGATAAAGAAGGAGCACCATCTAAAAGAAAAAGAACAGAAGAACAGAAGAAGGCTAAACGGGACAGTGATAGGGCTCGAGCCCAAACGCGTGTAAACCTCGGTCGGGCATTCACCAAATGGAGAGAGCTGAGAGATTTGAAAGGTTTTAAAACTGATCCCGAGTTGCCCTTTTCCTAATCAACAGGTATGTAATTTTTGTTTTTATTTATAGAATATACCGCAACTTGTTAGACGTTGTGTCACTTCAATATATGACGACATGGAAGTTTTAAGCAAGCTAAATGTAACGTAAGCTGATGTGAACCGCTTTTGTCTAGTAACGTTACAACAAACGCCACAAAATTATCTGTGACTGTGACCATGAACACAAATATACAGCAGGCAGTTGTCCTCAGTTTCTAAGGAATTCAGAGCTACACCAGAACATTTATGAACAGGTCTTACTTTACTACTAACTTGTGTGTAACATTAGCATGTTAGCATGTTTCCACTAATTACTTGGACTGACCTAACGTTAATAACGTTAGCTTTGCAAGCGAAGGCGGCAGGTAACAGCTTTGCTGTGCTGTCTCGCTCTCCAAAACAAATGCATGCGGTAACTGCTGGTTGCAGTCGAGATTTTATGAATGAAGTTGAATGCCGGCTGCAGTCGGAATTTTACAACACCACGCTGTGGGTGTCATACCGCTTCGACCAAAGGGGGCGCTATAATCAGCGAAAACGTAAAGTTCCGCACAGCTGCTTTAAGTCGGAGTTTAGGAAAAAGGATCATTGGCAGCATAAACGTGACCTCCTGTGTACACACACACACACACACACACACACACAAACAAACGTCATATTCCCTAATTGCCCTTTTAGTAAAGCATTATCACAGGTAAAAGTATTTGTGGAAGGAACTATGGTGTGCTGGCTTCTCCAAACACACCTACATTCCCTTCCAAGTACACACACACACACACACACACACACACACACACACACACACACACACACACACACACACACACACTCACAGACACACACAGACACACACACACACACACAGCAGGGCAGTTGGCTTCTGTGTTTGCTCAGGGAATAGGCTATGGTTGAGAGCTAATCTCTGACATGTTTGTACAGCTTTTACTGACTTTCCGATTGTGTCATAGAGACAAAGCAATTACACTGCATGAATTGATGGTTGTTTGGAAAAAAAAGAAAAGCCAAATTATACATATTTTTCTCCTTTAACATACTTGCCTATCCCAACTGTTTGTCTGTCCCACTCTCATGAGCATTAATTCTCAAGAACACCTCAAAGGAGTTTCTTCAAATTTGGTACAAATGTCCACTTGTACCTAACAATGAACTGATTAGATTTTTGTGGTCAAAGATCAAGGGTCAAGGTCACTGTAACTCATCTTGTAACTGCAGTATCTCAAGAACACCTTGAGGTAATTTCCTTAAATTTGGCGTCCACCTGGACTCATGAATGAACTGTTTAGATTTAGGTCATAAGTCAAAGTCATTCAAGGATCAAGGTCACTGTGACTCATTCTCATGAGTGCAATATCTCAATAAAGCTTGCGGGGTATTTCCTTAGTTTTGGCGCAAACATCCACTTGGTCTCAAGAATTAAATGATGAGATTTTGGTGATCAAAGATCACTCTTAATAATGAGAAATTGCCAGAGCTGATGGTTTAATAGCTGAAGAAGACCGCAGGAGACTTTGAGGGATTACACACAGTAATTAATGAAGGATTGATCAAGGAGAATCACAGTTGAATAGTGTAAAGGCCAAAACACACTGGCGGCAAACACAATTCATTAAAAAATACACCCCTGTTATTTTCAATGCACAACCCCACCGGTGGCGGCTAGACGCACAGTAGTGCTCCTGGACACATCTGCTTGCAGAACTTCACGCCACTGCCCACCCCCCCCCCCCCCCCCCCTAATTAAATGAACTTTCCCCCACTTCCTCTTCCCTTGTACATACCAGCTCCTGTAGCAACTCTTTTTCTCTTCTTCCATGGAAGCATGACTTCTCTTCTTACCACTGATGCATAAAGTGAACTCTCTCTTGGTTCTCATGTGTCACAGAGAATGAATGACAACAGACTCATTGTTGAGGTCAAGAAATATTCAGAGCTAAACGACCCACAATGCCGTCACCATAAAGACAATGGCCAAAAAGATATTGCCTGGTGAGTCATAGCTCTGGAGATTGGCTCCTCAGGTGAGAGATCAAATTTAATGAGAGGCTCTCCACACACTATTTTAAGCTAATGCATAGATGGAGGAAGTACAGCTCTTTCAGTTGAAGTAGTAAAAACTTTGTGTGATCATCTGTTGACGAGCTACATCGTGACGCGTCCACTTTGTGCTGGGATCGGCGCTTGACACATGTCACATGACACATTGCGCTGCAGAGGAGCCAGTGTGTTTTCAGCTTAACAGTGTATGCCATCCAGAGATCCTGAGGGTGTCGTTGTCTTAACCTTGTTCTTAACCCTAACAGTTTTCCCTAGAGAATTACTACATGTTCCCAAATAAGGTTATTCTGTACCAATATGTGTGTGTAAAGATTCTATTGGTCTAAACAGCCAAGTATGATCACCTAAGTCTGCTGAGTCTGGGGTACAGTGCAGCTTTTTTCCTCTATGGTGCTATATTAACTGAGCCAGCCAGCACCCCCCCCAAATGAGTCTGTACAGATATGAATGTAAACTGCACTTGCGTGGCGTGCAAACACATTTTACGTAATTACACAGGTATTTCCCTGTAATGGCCATATAGGAGACTGCTGTTTCCATAATAATGTGGATATATTTATATTGATTGAAAATAAAAATCATAATCTCTAGAGGATTCACTCTTTTTGCAGCAGAGAACTAAGGCTTCTGTTTTTCCTGTCATCATGTCATGGCTTTATGTCATCCCACTTTATGTGTGGTGCGAAGGGAATATTTTGCTGGAATTACATTGTCATTTCCCTTTATTGGCTGTGGGAGAACATTGTTTGCATAATCCTGTCTCATATAAAAACCAGAAACTAGAACCTTAACTCTTTTTTTCCAGCAGAAAGCTAAGGTTTCTGTCTTCTGTGTCATCACATTGTACACTTGTGATGATGTCATTGTGCGGCATATGTGTGGCGCCAAACCCTGCAAAAACATGCAGTGGCACCTGAGCAACGAATGATGAATCCATCACAAAGTCTCATAGGAATGAACATATCTCAACACAGTTCAAATAACCTACAAAGTGTTAACAAATATTCTGTTTATGTTTCTTTATTTATTTATCTTTTGGATCATCAGTATGTTTTGTGTTTTTATTTTGTAAACTGTGATGAGAAAAACATGTCAGATTTTTATAGAATTTTTTTATTTTTACATTTCTGATTTTTATCAATTATTATGGTATATTGACTTATATAAGCTTTTAGCTTTGGTTTTACAGATCTTAAGGAAATAACCATTAGAGGTACTCCAAGAAATGACCTCACAATAAGGATAAATACCAATGTAGACACTGACAGTAGGCATCGAAGTTTGCAGACAAACACTAGAACATTTAACAATTCTCTCCCTCCAGGCAGCCGCTAGTTTCACATACAGACAGCATGAAAATCAAATTGCAGATCATTTAAGTCTGCTAATAACATTTAAGTCTATCCATCACACTGAGTAAATCGTCTCCTTTCTTTCTTCATTATTTTTTGGTAATTTTCTTTCATGGCTAATCATAATCCTGCAGAATAATTACATTTATGTGATTGGATTTCACACTTTACACAGGAGACAGGTACCCGGTGTTTTTCTCTACTAGTGCTGGAATGGTTTTGGGTTACATATGTCACGTTTTACACGTCTGCCTTCTGTGTGTGCTTTGACATAATAAATGAGTGGTGGGTTGGGATTATTAAAATCATTTATATTAGTTATATTGCACAGATATGTGATACCTCACAGCTATTAAAAATTGTATCCTGATATGCTAATTGTCCTGATTGCAGGTGTCGATTCATTTTCTGTCTGTGACCATTATCCACACTCAGTTAAATGGAAGTGAAAGAATACGTTTCATTTCATTTATTTGTACAGGGACAATGTACATTAATGAACATTCCTGTAAATGTGCCAGTTTTAGCTGAGTAGCTAGTTTCCAATTACAGTCCCCAGGCAAGGTGTTGAATGCCAGCTAAAAGGAAGAGAAAACATTACACTCGTATATGTACATATACAGCATAGCACGTATAAAAGCACATGGATCAGAATAGAAGGCATAACACACACAAAGATAAGAAGTGGCACATAATCACAATGGAAAGCACATCAAGCACATTAAAAGACAGGAAAATAAGCTTCAGCCGGCAGGTAGGCTACATCAGGCAGACAGACAAACATAGTAGCAGTGCAGCATATTGGCGGACACCAGGAGCAAACAGTACAAAACAATGCAAAACAAAAACGCAATGCACATTTAAGCAACATGTAAGCAAGCGAAACAGACAAACAGATAGGCAGTCAATTGTGATCGCAGGCCTGAATATCTTTTAACCATGCTTTTAGAGTGTGTTTGAAGGCTTTGTGTGTTTCAATATTGCGAATGTGTGGTGGTAATGAGTTCCAGAACTGGGCAGCTCGCACTGAGAAGGCTGACTGGTTGAAGGAACTTTTTCTCAGTGGTACGATGAGGGTAGTTGTTGAGGCCGATCTGGTCAGTCCGCTGCTCAATGTAAAAAATTCGGCAAGTGGTGGTGGAGCCAAACCATGGAGAATTTACTGTGGACAGTAAAGTCAGCTTCAGCTGTCCTAAAAGAGGTGCTTTGAGCTAAATGCTAACATCAGCATGCTTAGAGAGACAGTGTTCATAATTAGGTTTTGAAGGTATATGGCCATAGCTACATCAGAAATATTGGACTAATTAAAATTTGATGTGGTGGTGCATGAAAAAAATATCAGATCACTTAAGTTACACAAAACTACAAATATCATCTTCATGGTGGTCAGAGTCCTGCACAGGTCAGATTTTCAAGACCTGCCCTAGCAGCTGACTTGCAATACCCAGGCCCCCAGGCCCGCTGCTCAGCCTTCCTTCCAATTTTTCTTAGCCGCCACTCATGGTATTGTAGTGAAAATATCCTCTGTGGCCCAAAAAGCATTTTCCCCCTCAGCCACCTACGTAAAAAAAACTCCTCAAACTGCAGGTTAAGACTATTTTTATGGTGAATATTTGATCCATGGAGGGTTTGTATTTGTAAATCTTTCCTTGAGCCGTGATATCATCACAATGTTGAGTCCATGAGCCGAGTGGGAACTTGCAGGCGGGCCAGCATGAGAACACTGCTGTGCATATTCAGTGGGCCACATACTGCAGAAATAACCTTTTTGGCCAATGTGCCAGGCAAGCAGCTCCAATGAAATGAATAGGCACCATCTTGGCATCCAGTATTTAGACATTATTATAGATCTGTTGGAAGATCTGGGCCCAACTCAAATCACAAATCCTATTATAACCAGGGATGAGCGCGTACACCATTATCTGTATCTGTATCTGCTCAACCAACGAAATTATCTGTATCGATATCTGTACTTGGAATGGGCGAGGTTTAAACCGGACATTAATGTAACCTAACTGGAAGTTTTAAGCCTGAAATTGATATGGGTTGGTCAGAAGTTGCTGTACGCATTATTTATTGGAAAACTATATACAGAACAGCCTCATAGTGCCTTGTAACCCACATCAGATATATTAACTTTTAGGCATCATTCGTTCCTGACCCCATGCTTTAGGACACCAGGTCCATTCCCTAGTGTTGTTTAGGGTGAGCCAGATGTGTTTATCCCGAAAGTGACAAAAGACAAATGATGTGTAAAGCCACAGTACACGTCTGTTCATGCGTCAAAGCTTGAGAGAGCTGAGACTTTGCATCACCACAACTACTTTCCAATGAAATGCCTTTGTGTCTGTCTGTCTGTCTCTCTGTCTCTCTGTCTGTCTGTCTGTCTGTCATTCAGCCTCACTGTTGCTATATGGAGGCTGGAGCTCCACCCAGTGGCAGGATCCAGACCAGTTTGTTGCAACCTGTTTAATCATCTCTGCCAAATTGTGTGAAGCAATGTGAGCATGGCAGAGGAAATAAATTGATCAGCTACGGTCATGTGTCACATTGTCAGATGAAATGTTTGAATTCAAGCACATATGTGCAACAGCTAAAGTCTGTGATCTTCTCACAAAAAAACTGAAGACTGAAAGACCAGCTGTTTAAGAAAACCAATAGCAATGACTAGTGATGTATTCCTCCCTGTTCACCGCATCCCTGCTGCAGTGGTGCCCCAAAAAAGCAGACTGGAGTTCAGCAATATTTACCATTACATCAGTCACTTATCTTCAAGTTTACAAGCTGTCAACAACCCATGTCTGGAACTCCAATTTGCATCCCAGGATAGCCAATCCAATCTCCAGAACTAATGTTGGCATTGTACATTTATGCAAAACATGGATACCTTACATTTGCACGTAATCATGTAGCCAGTATGGACATTTTTAATTTCAACAGTGCTGTGGTTCACATGGTTTGGTTAAGGGACAAAAAACACTTGGTCAGGGAAGATCATGTTTTGGCTTCAAATACATAGTTTGGAGGGACAATCCAGGCAGGAAAAGCGGCATTGTCTTGGTTAAAACAAGTGCATTTTGGGCCACTATTCCGGTATAAGCAGTGATATTGAAGAAGAAAAACAACTGCTTTGTGAGCCACTATTCCAGCAGGAAAAACAACAATGTCTTGGTAAATCAATCGCTTTTCAGGCCACTGTACTGGCAGGAAAAGTAGCAATGTCGCAGTAAACAAACAACTGCTTGTGCGCCACTATTACAGGAGGAAAAGCAGATTACCAAAAAAATTAAAGTTAAAGTTAAATACAGCAATGACTTGTTAAAACACAACTGGTTTTGTTGTTTGTTGGTCTCGACAGTGGTCTGCAGCGTGGCAGCCATTTCGCCTTGGTGACACACCATCCAGCACCCTCTCAACCATCTGATGACAAAGTCAGCTCATTTACTTCGTCACTTGATGATACGTATGACGTGCAAATGTGATGTAATCTTGGTTTGCAGAGACGTACATCAACATTCTCCTCTGGCGACTAGTCAGTTCATTAAATAATTCTTTTTTAGACATATTCTGGTTGAATGATAGATTTGGACATGTTAAGTGATATTTTATTGATTTTCCATGTTGTTTTTTCTCCCGTCTTTTATGGAGGTCATAGGTCAAGATGCTGCTGGTGATGGGAATTTGCAGTTTTGCTGTAAAGGACAGTTTGGAGAGCGGGGGATGAAGGCCAGGACCCAGTTTGTGTATTCTGGCAGAAGCAGACGAAAATCCACATGAACATTCTTTTGTTTTTTTCTCTCCACTGATGCATCTTTTGAGTGTCATGGCCCAAAATGTCATCTGTGAACTATCTAAAACACATCATTGACTGCGTGATGCGTAATATCTCCAACATCATCACCATCTGACGCACTCGCCCCCCTCACCCCCACACCTCTCCCCACCCTTTTTGCTCCACACACGCACACGAAAACACGCACGTACAATGGTGTAAGCGTTCCCTCCTCCCGTGCTGCTAAACTATATAAATCACCACAGTCGGGGTGCAGAGTTCAGACGAAGAGGAGAGAAGAAACAATCATCGACGGCAAAAACAAACCTCTGCTGCTGCTGCGAGAAGCCACCTGTGGTCCCGACCTCTTCCTGTAACCTCCAAAGTCTTTTCAAAGTAAGTCACTTCTTTCTCATTCTTATTAATGGACCCTTATTTAACATGCTGGGTGAGGATGAGTCTGGCGCATTTAATCCCAGTGCGAATAAGGATGTTTGTGTCTGTCGGATTTTGTGCAAGGTCCCAAATAGAAGTACATTTGAATTGCAATGAATGATCTAACTTTGTTATTACTCTGGCTATAAAACTTTGTGCCGTTTTTGAAGAGGAAAATGTAGATTTAAAAAAGACAAATTTAAACTTTCATGAGAAATACTTTTTAAATAGAAGCCCGAAATGTTTTTTCAGCCAATGCCAATTTTCTTTTCAACTTTTGCAGATAAATGAAATTGCACCCGTCCTACTATTTTAGTACCGACTTCAAAACGCACCCTAATGATTTATTGATGCGCCATTTTTTTTTTTTTTTTACTTACTGCCATTGTAATGTTTAATCACTGTTGGATAAACGTCATATAGGGTTACCGTGGTTAAATTATGTTTTGATTTTGAAAAATCAATCAACGTTAATTTCACAGTGTTGTTTCAATGTTGTTTCATAAACTTCAAATGTTGTTTCAAAATTGTTTCAGATTTAACCTTTTTCCAAACATGAAAATTAAATGTTGTTTCAATGTTTCAAATTCAACCACATGTTAACGTTGTAGGTCGTCCTGTGCCAGCTGGGATTGGCATAGCAAAACGTGGCACTTTTTTTTAAACTACTAACTCCAATTTTATTCGCAGTCGCCTACACGTGCATGTTATATTAATTTAACTGTAAATGTTAAGGGGTAAATGGCCAGCTCCTACCTCTGGCATCGCTTTCGTGCGTTCAGTTTCCGCTGAGGGCAAATCCCCTCCATGAGGTGCGCTCAGCACCGCGGACAGCGCCGCGGGGATTTTAACCAAATCCAAACCAAATCCGCCAACACATCTAATCAACTCAATAGTTGCTTCTGTTTGTTTAATATTCGCATTAATACAGACATAGACAGTAGCGGACTTGCTGTTTTTCCAGTTAAATAAGCGCTGTTTTGTGCTTCAGATATCACAGGCAGTAGAAAGAGGCGCATAGGTGGTTCATAACTGCAATGGCAGTTATTGTAAGAGTGCATTAGAGCGAACAGAGGAGCAGGAAATCTATGAAGTACACCTGTTGCTCATTATAACACATGCAGAGGTATGTGTTATTAGCTGATGGTGTCAAAAAAAATCAGGAGCTTAATCTACTCATAGACTGTATTCATTGTCTCATGGCGTTACTTAGCCTTGTTATTCAAGGGCAGATTGAAAAACGATTTAATAATTAGCCTATTGTACTTATCTGAGGCTGTTTTACTGATGAACAGAGACAAGTTTGAAAGCTTTTATTCTCTTGCTGTTTTTCTGTAGCCTATTTATTCATTTAATGTTTTTTGTGACCACCTCGGTGATCATGAGACTCTCTTTCAATTTGCTTTTCAATTGAGTTGTCATGTGTTTGTATTGATTTAGAGAAAGATCAGTTAGGGTTTTATTGCCTCCTGCCTTAATATTTTAACAGCCAACAGATATGTAATTCCTGAACAATATTATTATTAGTATTATTAAAGCAGTAGTAGTAGTCGTCTTAAAGCTCACATAAAAGGAAAAGATATTGCTTCCTTATAATACACAAGGATGGCGATTGAGCTACAACAGCCTACAGAGTATTATCAACACATCTTACATGTGCAGCCTATGACTATACGTTATGTCCATTTCATGACACGCATCAACTCCCTGATGATGTGTGAAATTACTTTCCTCCACTGGAGTCAATCCATTTCCTTCGTCGTCCTCAGGAGCTAAGCGACCCCCAACCTGGGGAGTGTGATCATAAGTCAGTCTACAGCCTAAGGAGTTTTTTTTTTATTTCCTTTACATGATACTTATTGACTTGTTTAGCTGCTTCACACACCTCTATTTACTCGTCAGCCGACTTAGCCTGAACAGATGTTTCCTAGGAAAACAAATGACACCATTTTCCCACCCAGCGCTCCTCAGGAGACGTTTGACACATTTGTTCTTATTAGAAAAGAAAGAGAAAATGTCTTTGTCAGTCCATCACTCTCTGAAGGGGATTAATTCAGTCAAATAGCTGTGATACGAGGTGATTTCTTTTAGTTATGGATTTTTCAAAGAAAGTATTCCCACATCACCAGTGATACAATGGAAAATGGGACTTTGGCACAATTACTACAATCAACCACTGATAGAAAAAAAATCATCAACTATGGCATTTATCCCCAGAAGAAATCCAAAAAGTTCATGCTATTTTTTGTATTGTAATTCATTTAAAACTTTGGATCCATAACATCTTGTCACCCTATTCCAGATGGCCGTGATGCTGAAGCCATGGACAGTGCTGGTGGCCGTAGTGCTGTGTGTGCTGGTGTGTCTCGGAACGCTGGCGGATGCCTACCCCCCCAAACCTGAGAACCCTGGTGAAGATGCCCCACCCGAAGAGCTGGCCAAGTACTACACTGCCCTGAGACACTACATCAATCTGATCACCAGGCAGAGGTATGTACATACACACACATGCTGTACATATACATGGCACAGGTGTTTGTGCTATACACAATTACTTCTGTATTTTCAACAGCTCGATGACATCACCAGGACAGGAGAAATTAATCCAAATAAGGAAAGTGCCTTTGAAAGGGTGTAGCTATCAGGTTAGCTTTAGATTAGAAACTATATAATTTTATTATTATTCATTTTATTATTTCAAAGAAATTGCTGCGTTTCCTGCCTAACCACATAAAAACCCCAGCAATACATTTCAATGTATCTACTACATAAAACTGTACAAAAGTAACCTATCCATAGTTTGCAAAAATGTACAGTACCAACATTTTTTGGCAATTGGGTGGATATAGAAAGTGGACCCCAGTTTAGATCTCCATATCTAAATGGAATACTAATTTCCACTGCAGCCACCACTGCGCACATTACAAGTAAAGTTATAAATTGCCAAATTTATGGCAAGTATAACAAAATGCTGAATACCTCACACAATTCAATTACTTTTGAATAAAAAAACTCATGAATATGAAAGAGTAAACTGGGCACTTTTATCACCAAGTGCTATCTGTTTGCCTCCCTGACAAATCTGCCAAGGGAAGGCCAAAATAAGATAAATCTACGGTCTCTTTCCTGCCTTCGCTAAAAAGTCAGACTACCATCCCTTTAGCCAAAAGAAAGATGCCAATATACTCCTTCTTTTCTGTTTACCCCTCCCTCTTTAATATTTTTTATACGGCCCCTAAAAATAGATCTTGAGGCTATGGAGGGTCCTCATGAAGACAGACGTAACAGACAGACTGTGTAATGAACCATATGTGGATCCCCAAAATTTAAAGGAACCCTTCCTCAAACTGATTTTCAGATGTTAAGCTAATAAAAGTGAAACAGCAGCTGAGCTGAGTGTGCCTTTTGTTTGCTCCCTTATTTCATTTTGTCTGATTCAAGTCATTATAGCGACCGAGTTCTATGAGTTTCCCGCTCATACTTAAGCCCCAAGCTCTGTCGATGTGTGATGCACTCCCCCACCTTGCCTCCATCCCCCAACCCTTCGCTCGCACACGGCAGCTCAGTAGATTAGATTACTGGCCACTCTCCAAAACCTCCAGGCCTCCAAATCAACGGGACCAGAGCAATAAAATCGGTGCAGATGGACCCAAGAAAGAATCCCAAATCCAGTTAGCGAGGCCTGAGCCGAGGCCTGCTGCTCTCAGGTATAAAAGTTGCTGGTACGGAATTGTCACATGGAATTATTTTTTGATCTGAAGCAGTCTGGCTCATGAGCTATCTGTTCGTATTCATGAAAGCCAAATAGGTCATTGATATTTAGATATGTGGTTTAAAGAAGACTCATAATGCCATAGAAAGTCAATTGGTTGAGAGTAGAAGGTGTTTACATTTCACTGGAGAGTTGGTGATGAAGACAAATTCCATGTGATAAAGGTAACTAATGGTTATATGAAGACTTGACTGCATCAAAGAAAATGCTGCAGAATGTTATGGCACTATGGATAAAACTGATGGATCTGGGCAGTCAGATGCCTGTGGTGCATTACTATATTTCTCAGTTCATAGTATCATATAACTGGACAATTATACCTGTGTCTTTACTCAACACATAAAAACCAGAGCCATAGCTTCCATTGAGGTCAGGTCCTCTGAAGTTTTGCTGGAAATTTGGGGGTTTAGAAACCTTAATGTCTTAATATACATGCATTAAGCGATTTATTGTTCTTCAAAAAGGCTGGTTGTCCTCTTCTTTAAAACGACAAACAAACAACTTTAGAGTGAAGTACCTAGATTTTTAGGAACAAAACATTTACTGGGAACAAGCCTTCTCAAGTTTAGGGAAGACTCGTGGGTACCCATAGAACCCATTTTCATTCAATTATCTTAAGGTGACAGTTCAAGGAACCCCTTTGAAAATGGCCATGCCAGTTGTTACCTCGTCAAAATTTAGCCCAACTTTGGAGCATTGTGTAGCCCTCTTCCCTCCAAGCTATGCCAACATGGTTGGTGCTAATGGATGCTTGTCATATTTCACAATATACCACTACCGCAAAGCTAGCTTAAAAAAAGAGTGCGCCATTTCTTAGATAGATAGATAGATAGATAGATAGATAGATAGATAGATAGATAGATAGATAGATAGATAGATAGATAGATAGATAGATAGAAAATAAGACCAGGACCAACCAGGGAGACTCAGGCAGATATATGGGTGCAGATGGGCCATTATCAGAGGGGAAAACATTTTACATCCTGATGTGTGGCACTGTGTGACAGCTGAGACAGAGTTGTATGATTGCTTTCCTACAGGGCAAAGACACTCACCCACCTCCCTGTGTGTAACGAAGCATAAGATTGGGTGCTGTTGGGCATAGTGGGAGGTAGAACAGGTGGTTGATGGGAAAACAGAGGAACTGCAGGTCGCGCTGCAGGGGTTGTGTTAAAATGCAATGTTTCCACATACATACACACACATAAACACACACATTAGGAAGTAAACTTTCTGTTAAACGGCTCTGTGGTTTTACATTTGCGGCTCTCTTGGACCCCTGGTTTCCTTATCATGACAATGATAAGACTCATCCAGACTTGGAAATAGCACCCACTTACGCAAACCAGCATTAAAACACACACTCACATGCACAGTTTGAACATGACTGTAAAATGACAGTGTAAGGAAGAAAGGGAGGGAAACTGAACCAACAGATTAAAAGGCAGACAGAGTATGAGGACACAAAAAAAGACAAGAAGACAAAATAGTCTTGAATGTCTCATAATATAAAACATAATATATGTGCTTCATTTCATCCTGTAGGCTACAACAACTGCCCAAACCAAAGGTTTTGAACAGGCAAGTGGTGTCCTCTTTGAGACAGGAAGCAATGTATTATGGGAAAAAAAGTCTTGATTTTGGAAAACAGCGCTGTTTTCATTCATCTCAGTTAAAGACATTCTTGTATAAAGGAAAACTCAACTAATATTATTGATAAAGGTCATTTAATTGATCACCAGGAGTACTACTCAGCCTGGTGAAAGAATTGTATAACGTCATGGTGATGTCATTAGAGCTATCTCAGTTAGGGTCTAGCAATTACCAACTTATAACAGAAAACTTGCATTACAAATTGTAAAGTAGCATTTTCACGATACGATATCCTACGAAAATGCACACTCTATAGTTCATATGTTAGCCTACAAATTAGCGCCCCACAGATGACGTTACATCCTTAATGTAAAGTTATGTAATAAATGTAGAGTTACTGTGGTTAGATTTAGGGAAAAAATACATTGATGTTATATCTTAAAATGAGTCAAAGTTCTCTTGAAGTTCATGCGGTTCCGGACTCAGGGGGAAGATCCTGTGTTTTGTGATTCATCCACTGTCCCAACCTGCCTCGTTATGAACCGCTTCCTTCTTTACTTTCATCAGTGAACTGGTTACATGATCGTCACATGATAGCTCGTCATTACATGGAATATGTACAAACTTTGGTGTATTACTTTTTGTAGGAAAACATACAAAAAGTGCATAAGAACAGTCTGGCAAATGGATCATGAGGGAATTTTAAAACAGAATTGTGTTTTGATAATAGTGTTTAAACAGGACCTACTATGCTACTATACTACTATTGTACTTAAGATTTCTACTTGAACATGTTCAGTATTCTTTAAAGGTCTCAAACTGTCAGCGCTGAAACACCTGTATTTACCTTTCAAGAAAGCTTAGTTTACTGTCTCTTTAAGTCCTAAAAGCCCAGTCTGCTCTGACTGGTCAGTGTCTCCAGCAGAGCATGTGAGCAGAGCGGAGCTGAGCGGGGAGCGGAAGGATTTTGTTTTGAGCGAGGAGCGGCTATTTTTTTTTTTTAAAAGGTGGAGCGGAGCCTTATCTCTCGCTCCAATTTTGCTCCGGTCGCTCATGCCCCACCCAGAATGCATCTGTGCACCTGCGCACACCCACACTATTTTCTTTCAAAACTATGGAGTTTACTGTGTACTTCAGAAAAGGAACTGAGAAGAGAAGCAGCAGTACCTACGGTCCCTAACTGCGGGGAGAGGCGAGAGGGCTTCCCCGGAGGTCGGCCGCTTAACCTGGTCCGTCTCCTCCACACTTTGACTTATTTCCACCCTGCCAGCGGTACTGTGTAGAACAGTCCCTAACTGCGGGGAGAGGGGAGAATCTACCAAGCTCATGTTTTATTTGTAAATAGAAGATTACAGGTTAGGGTAGTATGATGCAGTTTTTTTGAGTGGAGTGGTGAGCGAGTGGAGCAGGGTAAAATTTATGATGGAGTGGACCAGAACGGAGCGAAGAATGCGCAGAACTAAGTGGAGCGGACTAGCGGCGCAAAGTGACAGGTCTGCAAGCGAGGAGTGGAAATTTTCACCCGCTCCGCTCACATGCTCTGGTCTCAAGGTCTTACAAATCTTGGTCAAATTAACATTTTACCTGATAATGGGGGACATGAAAGAGTGTATTAAATTTCATGATAATCCATAATAATAATTCAATAATCCATCAGATAGTTGTGGAGACATTTTACCCAAAACCACAAATGTGAACCTCATGTTGGCACTAGAGGAAAAGTCAGAGGATCACCAAAGTCATCAAGATTCATCCTCTGGGAACATGAATGCACACATTTTTATGCTAATCCATCAAATAGATGTTGAGAATTTTCACTGACTGAGAAGTCTAACTGACTAGTGGCTCTAGATGAAAGGTAAGCAGATCACCAGAGTAGGATTCATCTTCTGTTCATGATGGGTGTCTGTAACAACTTTAACAACAATCGATCCAATAGTTGTCAAGAAATTTTCCACTAACACGGCTAAAAACAGCTCTCCTTACTGTATCTCTCTCCCAGGTATGGAAAGCGTTCAACTCAGGAGGATGTGGTTGCAGAGCTGCTGTTTGGTGGTGACAGCAACAGAGACCAGAGATCAAGGTGAAGACCCTCGCACACATAAGCTGAAGGAGTCATGTGACCTGTAGTGAACCCATATGAACATAACTTTTATAAGCGTTACACATTCTTCCTTGTGTTCTTCCACAGATACGATGACTCCTACATGTGGTGACTGCGCCACCCCTCTCCCTCCTCATCAGGCATTCCTTCTGGGCGCATCCCACAATGCACCTGGAGGGGCCGACATGTGCCTCTCACCTCTGACCCCTGAACCCGACCCCAATGGAAGACCATCACTGTCCGGAAAACAAGCTCTCTCTGTCTCTCTTGCCACTCTCTCACATCTCTCTCATTACAACAAGATTGTATATAATTTATTAATGAAATAAAATATATGTATGAGATCAGAGCTACTAATCAGAAGGTGGAACTGTGTCTGTGTGTGTGTGTGAGCATTAACGTCGCTCTACTGTCTGTTTAACACTGTTTAGGAAGGAGGAAATTCTTGTTTTAATGTTGCTACTGTACAAAGTAACATCAGAATAAATGAATAAAAACTGTTCTGTGTGATTAAAGTTTCTTGATTAATCAGAATAGTTTTCTTTGTGGATTTGTTTAATGATGCTGTGAGTGTGTAGTGTATACTCATCTTTATATCTTAGTCTCTGGATAATGGATCGAAAAGATCAAACCCAACAATGTCCAACAATCCATCTCTTCATACTTACTGATCCCCAGAGCCCATCTGTGTTACTCAGCTCCAAGCCCATTGTTACAAACTGAAGCAAAAATATTGTACAACCACCCACATATTTGGTAAGGCAGTGATCATGTGACCAATGCACTGACAGAGGTAAAGAAGCAAAGAGTCTCCCTGTAAAACACAAAACACAGGACTTTCCCCTGGAGACCAGTGTTTAGAATCTTTTGAACTTTGAGTCATTTTAAAGCACGTCATCACCATGTGTCTTTCTCTAATCCTAACCACAGTAACTTTTCTTGTCCAGGCCTAACCCATGTAACTTTTTGTTAAGCATGTAACTCTATGTTACACAACATCATTCGTGGAGCAGTTTTGTGAGTATATCATACGAACCGTTGTATGTGGATACGTTGCACAAAAATATAGTGTAATTTCCATTCTAAAAAGAGAATAATATCTTGAAACAGCTGTTTACTGTAGATTTAGGACATTTTATCAAACAGGAGTAAATGTGTGCATTTGTCAGGGACTCTTTTCAGCGGCAGATCAATCCACATTCGGTCCCCTATTTAGGTGTGTGTTTGTTTTTTCAGTATTTTATTTTGGTATCTCAAATATTACACAAACCACACAGGCAAAAATCGACTATACAAAAACACCCATTGTACATTACAGACATCTCAAAAATAAATTACCGGAAAATAAAAGAAATTATAGCTGCTGCGCAGCAATGGTCGGGGCCGGGCAATTTTAGGCAAAATTAGGCAATTCTGAGCAACACACACACTAAAACAAAGCATATCACAACATAGAAGTTACATCATATAATTATGGCATGCCCTTCAAATTGTGGATGAGTGGCTGAAGAGATCAGACTCATAATATACAAAGGAAAGAAAAAACTCAAGAACAAGAAAGTAAGAATAACATTAACTGCTAGCAATTATGAACAAACTGGCCTGATCTAGCTTAAAACTAATCATTATCCATGGTGACAAAGATGAAAACATTTTTTAAAATGTAAAAGTAGCTATTGGATAGACTCTACATATTGACTGATAGCTAAGCCAAATAAACAGGGAAAAGTGTTGATAAAGAGTGTTTGTCGCTCTGCGAAACTGCCTGGATCATAATTATTTTAACCTTGGTAGTCTCTAATCCACATAGCATGATGCATAAACATAGGACTTTCACATTAGAAATGCAAATGTCAGAGTGAAAGTTCCAAATCTGTAGCACATATGGTTGATTTGTTATGAATTTTCATAGTTTTGAAATTTAGAGGCTTTCTGTAGTGCCACCATCAGGACTATTGTCTTGTGTTTCCAGTTGAGGACATCTGGCATGGGACTGGACCTTTATGAAAAGTTTGGCTAGATTTCTCATATGGAAATGTTGCACAAGCTGAGGCTTGAACTCACAATCTTCAACACCAAAAACCAGCCTCTATCTCACTGAGCTAATTGGCAAACAGAAATGTCACATGTAGCTTCACAAATTGGGATTCTGATATTTTCCAAACATCATCTACCACAACTCCAAAATTTTGTCTTTTTTTTTTTTTAATGAACATTGAAAATGTATTTAGCAAGAATTTGCAAGTATATGTTTACAATAACGTTTACAGTCAAACATTTTGATGCACTGTAGGCTCAATTTTCGATAAATCAAAAATCTGTGTGGATCGTTTGTGTAGGGCAGTCTGAAGATGCTCTGTAGCAAATTCTAAAGTTGAACTTTAGAGGCTTGCTGTAGCGCCACCATCAGGACTAGTATGATTTCCTCGGAAGAAGAAGAAGAACATGCAGCAAAACAATAGGGTCCTGGCAGCTTAGGCTGCCCGGACCCTTATTAGCCTGTGACAATTAAATTAAAATGAAATCCAGGAAACAACAGTATTCAACAGATAGGTTAGTATTAACCACAATAGAACAGAGAGACCATACAGGCAATCATTCAGTTGTGTGAGATAGAAATTTGTCCATTATTGAAAGAATGTATCTTATCCCTTGGTAAGTAAGTTATCTTTCCAGAGGTTTGCAACTGTTCACTTCTGACAGTCTCAATCTAGCCAGCAATGGGAGCTCTGACATTTGTCGTGATGCACAACACATCCTCAATACCAACTAAAATACCAACGCTCAGTGGGCCTACATGTCAAAATATGACATGCTAGGTGCCCCTCCTGTGTCAGTTTTGGATTCTCCAGGACAGCAAGTTTTGCTCATCACATACATTGTGTCTTTTCAAAATAAACTTCCGTTTGCACAAGAAATGTGCAGTTTCTGCTTGTTAACATAACTTGATTGACCTGTGGTGACACTCCAGTGTTTGTTTGAAGCATCCACCACCCCTCCCGCCTGCCTAAAGTCCTGTGTCCACATGGCATTTTTCTTCAGCAGAAAAGTGGGGAGCACTTCATCCCAGCGCTTCATAAAAAAAGCATTCTGAGCACTTGCTCCTTAAAGACGTGCTGTGTGTAGGTTTTGTTTCTATGACAACAATAGCTTGAAACTTACATTAGCTAGGTAGCTATGGTGATGCTACATTAACAGAGGGTTACACAGAGGTTACAACACAGTCAGAAACAAGCTTACAAAGGAAACAGTGATAAAAGCACACCACTCACCAGCACAATCCAGTGTCTGCCAAAAAATGAGCTTTTCTGTGGTGTGACAGCAGACAGCAGCCTAGCTAAAGACGTGTTAGTGATGTCACCAGCGCCAAGATTTCTGTAAGCTTAAGGGAAAGACTGTGGGCCCTATTTAGGCCTAGATGGTCTAAAGTGGACGGCGGAGGGCACATAATCCATGTCGCAAGTGTCATTGCTATTTAGATGCAGGCGCAGTTGTCATTTTCACGTCCTGCGCCCTTGTCGTCTAACTAGCAAATGAATTTGCGCTCCTCTGGGTGTGTTGGTCTAAAAATGAGGAGTGGTCAGGCGCAGTCATGGCGTAGTCAGTCACCCAGAGGAGCGCAAGCCATGCTAGTTAGATGGCGTAAAAAGCAAATGCGCCAGTGACCAACAAAATCCTGGTCTAAAGTCAACGGCGCAGTATTTCACTGTTAGTACAACAACAGTTAGTAATATGCGTCTCTAGGCGGGTGCACAACGCGTGTGCACTCTGCTCAGACACACACGGAGCAGCCACACATATGCAAAAGATAACAAATAAAAATATGATTACAAGGTGAAAAGTTATTATTGTGCACATTAAAATATTTATCAGAAACACGTCTTAATGGTCAGTCATCAATCAGAATGATCTAATTGCAGTAATAGTGATCATCATAATCCGGGAGGTGCAGTGTCCAAATATACAGAACTGCGAGCAGACCTCCACGGGCTGATGATGCATAGCCTGTAAAATGAACTTGTCTTTCCCAATTGAATTGTGATCATTTTGGGATGTAAATCACAAAATCAAAGATGTGAAAACGTTTGATAAACTTTATTTTGACATAAACACAACAATAACCAGCTTCTGCCCAGCTCCCTCTCCAGCATCCGGGTTAAAAGTGAATAATTTACATTCATTTGTTGACAGCGTTTCTCTCGCACGTGCTCTCTCTTTCTCTCTCGCAGTCTCACTCTGTTCCTTTTCTTTTGACTTTTCTAAGATGACAGATGCTGAGTATATACTCCCTATCTGATGCTGTGGCTGTTTGTGGCTGACTGAGAGGGATGTGAACTCAACTGTGTTCATCAAATCAGGTTGGGTTTAGAGTTAAACTCATAAATCTAGGAAGGACTGAGATAAGTCTGATAAAGAAAACTGAATTAATCTATATCTTGGATTTAGTGTGTGTACCACCATTGCTACATAGGTCTCTCCACTGGATCAGTTTCTACATCGAAGTCCCTCTCCCATATAGATTTTTTCAGTTCAGAAATTAACAGAAAAGGTAACAGGGTTTCATAAACCTTCGAGATGTTTCTAACCATTGATTGACCACGAAAAAGAAGTTAATGAAAAAGAAGTTCAGTGAACAAGATCTTGGGTAGTTTCCACTGTCTTTGGAGGTTAACCCATATAAAATGTCTTAATTTTAGGTGTTTTAATACATCTCTATGTATTGGAGTAAATGTGTAAGTTGACAGATATTTAAAAACTCAAGTAAAGCACAGGTATTCGCAAGAAATACTACTGAAAGTAATACTGGAAAACATGGAATGGTTCCGTCCCATTATTGCACTAATACAGATAATACACCCACATTATTACCAAGTACCCTTGCAATACGTACACCTTTTGGTGTACAAAGTAGTTTTTTTTCTAAACTATGATATAAAGACATACCCAACACTGGTCATCCAATCGAATTACCACAGCTGACACAGTTGACTTGACCAAGCTGTAATACTCAAATCTCTCCACTGCATGCTGCTGTTGCACTGTTTTCAGATAGGCCAATGGTCAAGTCACTGTATGTTTACTGCTATGGCATCCTCCCACTAGAGCTTCATGGCCATTTTTCCTGGCAATTGTTTATTCACTGATTATAATTTTCAGTTGATAAAAATAGAGAAGCATACATGAGAGGAAAACAACAGGCACAAAAAGTCACAGGAAATTTTGACTATCAAAGCAGGCCTGTCACAAGGGCTTTTGGGGCTTACACAGAGTCCAATCAAACCTGCTGGAAGACACAGAGAGGAATGTTAATGCCTTGGATCTCAGTTTGTCAGCTTATTGTTTTAAAACTCAGCTTTCAGGGTTGTGATTAGCCCACCACCACCATCCCCTCCAGTCCAACCTGTGATACCAAAGCTGCCACAGATTCAGCTCTAATTGCTTTAAAGGTACAATGTTGTCTTTTATACTGTGATAGTAACAAAGTGCTCAATCAGAGAAATGCACACAAGCCCTATTTAGAAACTAAATAGGGGGGGATTATCTATCTATCTATCTATCTATCTATCTATCTATCTATCTATATACATTTATATATACATAACCCAAGAATTTATATCTAGGCTATATATAGATATATGGGTACAGGTAAAAGTGAACTACACATGGGTGGGCAGTGGGTGAGAACAGAAATAGGCCTATATTTTGTTTTATTAGCCTATTTAATTTTTTTTCAGAATTAAACAAATGCAAAAGATGTGCAGTATTTGTGTAATATTTTCACATCTAATTCACTGTTATCAAGCTATACAATTCCTGTTATTTTGAAAGTCAGTGGCACAAGTTGAATCTTTGACCCCTTGAACTCCAGCGATGAAACTCTGCAGTCCAAGGATGAGGTGGCAGCCTTCATCGAGTTGAACACACCCAATGAGGATCCTTTCGAGGTTTTGTGGTGGTGGAAGTAGCATGCTAAAATGTTTCCTGACCTGGAAGATGGCGTATAATGTTTTTGCCATCCCGGCATCGAGTGCAGCCAATGCAAGAGACCTTCCCTCTGCTGGATTTGTAATATGTGACTGTAGCCTGCGTGTGTTACATCACAGGTGCGGGTTGGGTCATGGGACTTTTACTGGGCAGGTGCAGCTTTGACTTGAGCATGATGGTGGGTAATGGCTTGGTTCTGGTACTAATCCTTACAGATGGGCAGGTGCGCGTTTTCAAAATTGGACCCATGCATGACTCTGGGATGAATACAGGTATATTCAGGTAATGCACCATGTTCTGGCAGAAACTCAGAATGCACAATAGGGGACTTTTAAGTTTTTAATGTATTTTTTAAAGGCAGAAAAAAATACAACAAACAAAAACAATGCACTGGCCCTTTAATACTCCTATAATGCTACCGCATCGATAGGTGTCAAGATAGCATGGATGTAGAGAATTAAACCGGAAGTCTGTCGAATCTACCTGCAAATTAAGTTTGAATGTTACCATGTAAAACTCCCGCCTACTGCATAGAGCATAGCATACCAAATAATTAACATCTTAAAGGTCCATTCTACTTAAACAATAATAATTCAACATTGTTTTTGTAACTGAAACTTAACATATAGTTTCCGCAGGCGTTTTATTCTGAAATTTACTCGGAAGTCATGCATTTTCCTGCTGCCAATGACACCATCTGCCTTGACGGGTAAAAGAAGCCAGACGACAACAAGAAGCACACGCGACATCTCAGACAGCGGGAAGCTTGTCTCATTGTGATAAAAGGTAGGTGGACGGCGTGATATTCAACATGGAGGCTTTATTCAAATCTATTACAGCTGCTGTTTAGCATATTGTGCTGCTTTTACTCTTTCTCTTCCCACTGAGGCGCATTAAGAGAGAAGCTAACATTACACTGGACTGTTTTGACAATAATGTGTGCGTGTCTGCGCGTGAATGTTTGTAATGGCACGCTCATAGGAGCCTATTAGGATAACGTTAGCTTAAATGTGTTGAAGTAGCATTTTGTTTTTCGGGCAGCCTTTGTGTGTGTGTGTGTGTGTGTGTGTGTGTATGTATGTGTGTGTGTGTGTGTGTGTGTGTGTATGTGTGTGTTATGCTTTGTTTTATGTGGCCCTTGAGACTATTTAGAAGACCCCTTTGCGTGCGCACCGTATTGTGTGTATGCACCGGTATATGTGAATGAGCAGGGGGCTAGTCTGATGCTAATGATACAGAGGGTTACATTTAAAAAAATGTCTAACAAAGAGAGGAGCCTATCAAACACAGTCACAAACAGCGCCGATGGGTTTCAGGTGACGTCAAAAAAACCGTGACCACGCACTTCACACCCCTACCCACTCAGACACAAACACACACCCAATATATTACACCCACATAAGATAAAACAGCCAAAATCACTGAAAATTAGGGGGAGAGAATAGCGTTGTATGTCCAAATAAAAGCAACTTAAATCATGTCGCTAAAACAAATAGTTTTAATATATTTAGGGCAACAACACAGTTAAAACCAATATATGTTTATGAGACACTGCAAGAGCACCATTCATTTATAATAGTGTGTGTGTGTGTGTGTGTGTGTGTGTGTGTGTGTGTGTGTGTGTGTGTGTGTGTGCACCTGGCAAGTTTTGTTTCTTTACATATTGGAGCAGCTAAGCAGATGGATGATGGTGGGGGACCAAGGGAGGAGGGGCAGTGAGGGAGGAGGGGAAAATGAATAAAGGAATAATGGACAGGAGGATGGAGTGAGAAGGAAAGGAGAGGAATGAGGGAGCATTAGGGGGTGCATAAGCAAGGGAAAGCTTAAAGAGCGAGAGGCGAGGGAGAGGATGGGGCAGTGGGGGAGTTGTTGATGTTGGGAATGAGAAAAGGAGACAAGTGAAAAACACAGTGAGGAGACAGGAGTAGGAGGGAGTAAGGTACGAGTGGAGGAAAAGCAAGAGGAGGAGGGGGTAGCAGATGGAGTTCACAGCAGTGTAAGATCAGTGTATGTTTGACTGTTTTTGCTGTTGTTTATGTAAACAGTGGCTGAGCAAGCTAAGTTCTCTCATCTGTTGTTCTCCTACTAATATGTATATTAATTATTAGTCAGTGCAACACTTCCTGAGATCCACAGAAAAAAACAACTTTATTTCATCGTGTAAATCAAACTGGAGTTAAAACAAGCTGATGTAATTCAATTCAATTTTTATTAATAAAGCCCAATATCACAAACCACAGTTTGCCTCAGAGGGCTTTAAACTATACAGCGTCCCTCTGTACTTGGACTCTCACAGCATATAAGGAGAATCTCCCCCCAAAAAACCTTTAACAGAACAAAAAATGTTACATATATACATGTATATGCGTACACATGTGCCTACATAAATCCATATTGATAATTAAATTAAATTAAACAATATGCAGACCTACTAGTCTGTTATATGTTCAGTTGTACTGTGTCAATCATAAGTTTTGCAATAAAGAACTAAATAGCTCCCCTTTATGAAATGGATTCCTTTCAAGCTTTACATCTGGGCTATGAGAGAGCTTATCATCTGTCACAGTGCTTATTCATAGTAAAAGTTATTCTTGAGGAAAGACTGTTTGGCTTAAAACACATTTTACACAGCAGATTATGAATGACCAATACAAGAACAGAGATGTCTACTCGATTCTGTACTATCTAAAGCTACTGCAGATTGTAGAGTCGGAATCTAAATAAAGGACTTTCCAAACATGGGTGACACCTTTTAATAACAGATATTGCTCCAACCATTAGACCAGACTAAGATATTGTATTGACAAAGAGTAATCTAGCTCACAGGATATGTACTGCTACTATAAGCCTGCCATTGGCAACCTATTTCAGACAGAATTCTCCTCCCCTTCCACTTCCTGCCTGTTACCATTTTCAAAGCCCCTGCAGCTACAGGAAGGCAGTCTGCCAGAGATTTCTCCACATTTCATTTTACTGCTATGCGTGAAACAACAACTTCAGAGCTAGCAACCTCCACGCTCCTTTTAATGTTTGACGAGACGTTTTCTGTTGCAGGGATTTAGCTATTTAATGCCATGGTGATCATTACCATTCTCTGCACATATCCTGCGTTTGGCACCTGAGTCATGAACTGATAGTGTGCTGGTTTTAAATTTTACTCCTCTGAAACCATCGTCATTGCAAATATGCCTTAATAGACAAACGTTGCCTCCGTATGTTTTCACTTCTTCTTCCCGCAGGCCTGCTGTCCACCTCTGCCCTGTTCCTCTCTCTTGTTGTGGACACGTGTCTCATAGGTTACACCACACTTTCTTCACTTTTTTTTTTGGTCAAACCACTTTTTAAACGCTCTTAACAGGTGCAGAAAAACGTGGAAAATTAAACCTGCTCCAGAACTTTAATAGAGACACAGGGCATTTAAGTCGGGAGGGGAATACAATTCATTGCTCTACATTGACTTTGTAGGACGTGAAGGTGCCTCCTTGTCATTACCCTTTGCTAGCAAACAGCACAACAATACCTAAATAAACAATACCTAAAAGCTGCTTTGTGGTGGGATGCACTACCAACATGTTACGGAGTCCCTAACAAAGTTTTTGACAAGCTGCAGAACCGAAAAACTGACCTTTAAGCAATTAGATGTGAGGCATCAGCAGGAAGATGTGGGAATCCTGACACTCGGTGTGCCTACGTGCAGCTAGTTTGAGCAGGCAAGCTGGAGAGGCTAAAGCTAGCTAAGCTATGTTATGCCTGGTTTTGATCTATGATACCTTCAATGATAATTTTACCTGGTGATTTCATAAAATGAGACAGAACGACAATATTGAATTTATCAGTGTAACTTTTGTTCAGTTCACGAGGTACTGAAAACATTTGTTGTCATGCTGATATCTAATGTTTTTAGTGTGTCAGCATTTGGTTGTATATTGCAGTGCTGATAGTTTTCCCCTCCAGTGGTCATGCATTTCAGAGTATGACGCATTGGGCTTTATCTCTATTACTGATGAAAGTTTCAGAGTCTGTGTGTGAATGTGATCTAAGGTGATATTTATTTTTAAACCTGCAACAATTTTGAATGAAAGATACATATTACATTTGCAAAGTCCTTAATACATTATATTTATGAACCAATGTTAGCATATCACAAATATAAAAGTGTCAGCTAATAAATACTAAGAAATTGCAGTTCAGAAATCCTAAGGATTTGTGTGAGGTCATAAAAACAAACTAGTTTCCTTAATCTGCAAATGAAAAGATCAGCTAATTTAACTTAATAATTTGTACCTAGAGTTTGGCCAGTCATAGTGTTTCCTACCTCACATATTGTCATCAACTTGCATATGATAAGAGAAAAAGGAACACAGTAGTGGGTGATAATATCCCATTTTCAGATATTTTGATTTACCAGCTATCCCTCCATCCTCTTTTTCTTTTACATCATTTTCTCCACCACTCTCCTGCCTTTGCCTGAGGTGTTGTGTAATGCCTACTCAAGCATAAACAGCAATGGAAGTGTGTGTGAAGGCAAAACTGAAGGAGGACAGGTTTCCATGGCAGCCATGAGCTGTAGCAGCAGCTTTGATAGATAGATAGATAGATAGATAGATAGATAGATAGATAGATAGATAGATAGATAGATAGATAGATAGATAGATAGTGTTAAAGCTGGAAGAGATTTCATCCATAGTTAAATTATGTGTGTCTCTTTGTTCTCCTCTCTCTCCCCAAATTGCCATTGTATTGTGTCTGTTGTCATAGCAATATATAGATTAGTTACGCCCACATTCCCCTCCCCTTTGTCTCTCTCTCTCTCATTCACGCTTTGCTTCTCTCTCTCTCTCTCTCTCTCTCTCTCTCTCTCTCTCTCTCTCTCTCTCTCTCTCTCTCTCTCTCTCTCTCTCATTCTTTCGGTATGGATGCTCAATTCTAGAACAATCGCTGGTGCTCGACCCTCCCTTGCTGACGTCACTGCCTGCAGTATGCGTGTATGTGTGTGTTTGTTGTGCCATGCCGTTGTGGTGTACAGCTTGCTGTAGAGCGATAAATCAAACATGCATACTTGCACACTGCTGCTGGCTGTAGTTTCATATTTACGGTATGAAAATGAGAGTGGCCTTGATCTCCTTACCTGACAACCAGCAAAGAGCATATTTCTAAAAAGGTTGAACTAGTTCTTTAAATTCTATGAACAAACCTCTTGCTTTGTTTTAAAGGACTGCACGAGACTTGACGTAATTGATATTGAGCATAGATGGGGAAGCAGTCAGCTGGTTCCACTGGAAAGCATTTATTCTCTTTCCTCTTCATAGTAAGATGTAGTTAGGAGTTGAGAGGTTTCCTTTTGACAATTGAAACATACATAGTATACATACATCTAAATTCCATCATAATCTCTTGAGTTCAGAAATCAGTAACAACTTTACTTGCTGCTGTAAGTACACCAGTACATCCCTAGTTTGACAGATCATCATGTCAGAATTAGCTGGACAGATTAGATATACTTTATAATGAGTAGGGTTGGGATCCGGATCCGGTGCTTTTTTGGAACCGGGTCCAAAGCTCCGGTTCTGGAACTGGTTCCATCACATTTGGAGTAACGGTTCCTGCAAACAGTTCCTATATTGTAAAGAAAAAAAAAAAGAAAAAAAAAATGACCCAACCGAGCCCGACATATTTAATTACTAAAGCACTGAGTTTGTGTCACACAGTTGTTATGGTTACAGGCTATTAAACAGGCGTGTGCCGTGGGTGCTCTGTGGAGAGGGAGACCTCCCTGTTTGAGACGGGAGCGGGTGGCGGGAGGTCCGAGGCTTTTGGTGAGGGGAGAGGGAGAAATATAACAAAAGAAGATAAAATAGGAAAACTTGTCTCCCTCTTTTATTTTATTTTCAGTGATTAATCAGGGCGGAGGCGGGCGGCGGGAGGTCTGAAACAGCCAATGTGTGTGTGTGTGTGTGTGTGTGTGTGTGTGTGTGTGTGTGTTCTCTTCAGGTGTTGTCACGTAAATAACAGTGCCCAAGCATGAATGCACAGAAGTATTTTTTATTACATAGCTGTGGTTAATTTGAGGTAATAGTGTTACTGTAGAAACCAGAGAATCACTTTTTGTTGTTATATATTCTCAGGGAGATGATACAAGCTCTAAATCTGAAATACACACCACACACAAATGTGTTTTCATCTAATTGTACTGTGCAACAGTTAGAGTAAAGTTTTTGTATTTGTATGATTGCATTTGTGTTATACTTGTTTAAGTAAAGCAAGTATAATGAATATAATGTAGGAATCGGTAAGGAATCGGAATCGTTAAATCCTAACGAGTCCCAACCCTAACAATGAAGTTAAGTAAAAATGAATTGGAATATCAAATGAAATACACTGAACAAAAATATAAATGCAACACTTTTGTTTTTGCTCCCATTTTTAATGAGCTTAACTCAAAGATCTAAAACATTTTCTATATACACAAAAGACCATTTCCTCACAAATATTGTTCACAAGTCTGTCTAAATCTGTGTTAGTGAGCACTTCTCCTTTGCCGAGATAATCCATCCCACCTCACAGGTGTGGCATATCAAGATGCCGATTAGACAGCATGAATATTGCACAGGTGTGCCTTAGGCTGGCCACACTAAAAGGCCACTCTGAAATGTTCAGTTTTATCACACAGCACACCACAGATGTTGCAAATTTTGAGGGAGCGTGCAACTGGCATGCTGACTGCAGGAATGTCCACCAGAGCTGTTGCCCGTGAATTGAATGTTCATTTCTCTACCATAAGCCGTAGTGTTGTCAAGATAAAATCTTTGGTTCAGTACCCATACCAATATGAATTTCGATACTTTGTTCCTTTTTCGGTACCTATTCCTAAGGAAAAGTCCTTTTTGGCTACAAACCTTTAGAACAATAAATAGTAGGGGTGTAACGGTACCACAAAATTGTGGTTCGAAAGCACCTCAGTACGGACATCCTGGTTTGGTTGCTCAAATGTTTCACCAAGTTGGTGTCGTCCCGTGTTGTCTCCCTTTGCGAGGCAGACTTTCTCTTGTCTTTTTTCACGTGCGCCAGCTGCAAATTGTGCAATCTGGGCTCCAGTAGGAACAAGAAAGGCGTTTGTGTGCAGAAATGACTAAAATAAATTAACTAAATTAATGAATTGAATCAATTTCAAAGTACCGGTATTTTCCAAATGCAGTATAGTACCGCTTGGAATACTGTAGTACTGCGGTAGTATTTTAGTACCAGTATACCTTGCAACACTAATAAGCCGTCTCCAAAGGCGTTTCAGACAATTTGGCAGTACATCCAACCGGCCTCACAACCGCAGACCACATGTAACCACACCCGCCCAGGACCTCCACATCCAACATGTTCACCTCCAAGATCGTCTGAGACCAGCCACCTGGACAGCTGCTGCAAGAATCGCTTTGCATAACCAAAGAATTTCTGCACAAACTGTCAGAAACCATCTCAGGGAAGCTCATCCGCATGCTCATCGTCCTCATCAGGGTCTCGACCTGACCGACTTGAGTGGGCAAATGCTCTTATTCGATGACGTCTGGCACGTTGGAGAGGTGTTCTCTTCACAGATGAATCCCGATTTTCACTGTTCAGGGCAGATGGCAGACAGCGTGTGTGGCGTCGTGTGGGTGAGTGGTTTGCTGATGTCAACGTTGTGGATCGAGTGGCCCATGGTGGCGGTGGGGTTATGGTATGGGCAGGCGTATGTTATGGACAACGCACACAGGTGCATTTTATTGATGGCATTTTGAATGCACAGAGATACCATGACAAGATCCTGAGGCCCATTGTTGTGCCATTCATCCACGACCATCACCTCATGTTGCAGCATGATAATGCACGGCCCCATGTTGCAAGGATCTGTACACAATTCCTGGAAGCTGAAAACACCCCAGTTCTTGCATGGCCAGCATACTCACCGGACATGTCACCCATTGAGCATGTTTGGGATGCTCTGGATCGGTGTATACGACAGCGTGTTCCAGTTCCTGCCAGTATCCAGCAACTTCGCACAGCCATTGAAGAGGAGTGGACCAACATTCCACAGGCCACAATCAACAACCTGATCAACTCTATGCGAAGGAGATGTGTTACACTGCGTGAGGCAAATGGTGGTCACACCAGATACTGACTGGTTTTCTGACCCCCCCAGACCCCCCCAATAAAGCAAAACTGCAAATTTTAGAGTGGCCTTTTATTGTGGCCAGCCTAAGGCACATCTGTGCAATATGCATGCTGTCTAATCGGCATCTTGATATGCCACACCTGTGAGGTGGGATGGATTATCTTGGCAAGGAGAAGTGCTCACTAACACAGATTTAGACAGACTTGTGAACAGTATTTGAGAGAAATGGTCTTTTGTGTGTATAGAAAATGTTTCAGGTCTTTGAATTCAGCTCATGAAAAATGGGAGCAAAAACAAAAGTATTCCGTTTATATTTTTGTTCAGAGTCGAATAAACTTACTCAAAGGACAAAGGGAACCTCCTCAATCGAAGTGCAAACAGTGAATCAACTCAGGACACTCAGTAAGCAAACCTGTGCCTGCTTTTATGTGACGTCAACTTCCAGTTGTGTGCTTAAAAGGGTATACTTCCCCAATTCTCAACGGCTCTTCATCAAAACAGTGCTCAAAACAATGAACTCTATTAAACCTCCCTCTATCTAACCAGTACCTAGATATCCCTCCTCACCCCCCAGTTAAACTGGAGTTTGGCGAGTTTGGCTAGCTCTCAGGCTGTTGCTTGAACTAAAGGCTGTACTTTTACAATTTCATATTGCCCACCACCACGGACACAAAGAGTATAGAGAAGCAGATCAAGATACAGACCCTGACAGATGCTGACTGAATATCTATCAAATTAATATTACTGCACAGCACTTCTATTTCTCACCTACAATATTTTAAGAAACATTTTAATGCTGTGCGGTTTGTGAACAGGAGGTGGGTGCCTTACTGTTTCTTGCACAGTGAAAACAAGGCTGGAAAAACTGAGAACAAACCAGGCAGCGCTGATCAGATATTAACCAAGATTCTGCTACTGAGTTGTCTATTCTTGCCTCAGATTTTTTCAGAAACTTTTAGCCTACAGTTCAACTGTATTACGAGTGTTTGCTGTAAAATCTTATAGAGTGTGACCTAAAGTTCAGGATTTTCTATTGCTGAGTGCCACTATAGCTGCACTAAAGCAATATGAGGGAGAAGTGTCTTGCTTAAGGCCACATTTACAATTCATGGAAAAGTTGCTTTCTCTCAGCAGGAAAGCAAAAAAAGTGTTTCCCAAAATGATTAACTATTCATTTAATTTCAACACAAGACATTAAGTGTTGGGTTATGTGTACAGCTATGCTGGCTAAAATGTTTTGACTCAGTGTGGTCACTGTGGTGTGAAAAACTATCACCTGCTAAAACTAAAAATGTCACTCAGAACTTCACTGTAAAAGATGGACTATTTCATTCACTCTCTCCCTCTCTCTCAGATTGACTGAAGCTCTACCATGCCTGTGGCCTCCACCAGGACAGAGCCTGGTGAGACCATACACCTTCCTCCTCACTGACTCATATCACCATTTGACTATGTTTTCCTGGTTCATACCTCTGACTTCACACCAAGTTTACAAAAGGGAATGGGAAAAACATGTATAAGAATAGTATAGTTGATGTTTCACCTAAATGACACTGAAATAGAATAAGATTTCTGTTGAAAACTACCCATGTAATAGCAGCTGCAGATGTAGCTCTTTGAAGATGACTGAGGGGAATCTTAATACGTAAAATTGAATATCATTTAAAAGCATTTCAGCAGGATAATCTCTTCTTGCTGTTTCAGAAGTATCTAGGGACAGAATACACTCCAGCTTGTACAAGGACATAAATAAACTGTTACTTTATTATTATTATATTTAATAACCCATGGCTTAAACTATTGCAAATACTTTTTTGAATTTATTTATTTATTTTTAAAAAATTACCAAAAGAAAACTAATTTAGTTTCAACCCCTAATGATAATAATTCAACCTATGTTGGCCAGAGGTCAAACTCCTACATCAGAGAGTCTAAGTATATACATACTATGTACTACACTAAGCATTTATGTAAAGCAGTCCTACAGGTCAGCCAGAAAAACTCTAAAGCTCAGAGTCTCATTTCCTTGTTTCTCTGCCTTATTGTGTGTGTATTATAGTGCCCCAGGTGTTGGACGCAATGAGTGACAGCACCAACAGCTCCACCACAGCCAATGACCTGGACCTCATCTACCTCAAAGGCATCATGGAGAGCCCTCTGGTGTGATACACACACACACACACACACACACACACACACACACACACACACACACACACACACACAAATCTGCAGTGTTTACAGTGGGGGTTGTGGGGAGGTATGTTAACCCAATTAATTACTAAGGGTTTAAATCACAAGTTGTATCCATGCATTATTGTTATTATTATTTATAATGAAATTGTCTCACATCTTAACATCTAAAAAAGTAATTAATAGACCTTTTTCACGGCAGACATTTTGACTCGTCATTGTAGGAAAAGCACAGGTGTATTAAATGACATCAATGATGGCTGCATTCCACTCATGACAGGCTTTGACATTGTGCATGCTGGCACACTGGAATAGCTTACTGGGACACTAATTGGAACTCAGCCACCGTTAATGTTATCAGTTTCACCTGTGCTTTTCCTCCGATGACTAGTCAAAATGTCTGCTGTGAAAAAGGTCTATTGTACCTGTCATCAGCTAAAATTAATGTCCACTTCACCTGTCTTTCCTTTGCTCTGCCACAGTGTGGCTCCGTGTGTGGAGAGGCGAAGTATGGAACACAGAAAAGAGAGCATGGAAAATATTTGTTTCCAGACTATTGCCCCTTTTTTGTTTTCTAAAATATAAAATTGATCATACAAGCAGAGGGTTTTTCTCGACGTTTGGAGCAGGCAGTCAGAATGTTTACCACTGTGTGAGAGAATGTGGGCCAGAACAAGCTTGATGTCATTGAATACAAGACAGCAAGTATGACATGCGACTGAACACACACTCCTACACAGAACTGCTTTATGCCTGTACATCACAGCCTGCAGAATGGTTCTGCCCTAAGTGCCTTACAACTGTAAGATAAACCAGACATCTGCGACCAAATTGGTTTGAAAGAACAAGCTATCTTTGGTGAATGGATTGACCTGGACCTGTATAGTGCCTTTTTAGTCTTCAGACCACTCAAAGCACTTTTTACTTTACATGTCACATTCACCCATTCACACACACATTCTCACACTGGTGGCCAAGGCTACCATTCATGGTGCTTCCTGCTACTCAGTAACGATTCACACACAATCACACACCAATGGAACAGCCATCGGGAGCAATTTGGGATTCAGTATCTTGCCCAAGGATACTTCGATATGCGGATTGGACGAGCCGGGGAATCATGATGATAAACATATAGCTATTTCTACTCAGATGTAAAATATAGAAAAATCATTTGAGAGGTCTGGAAATCTGTGTCTCCAAAGTTTAGAATTAAAGTTTAGAATTTTTAAATGGAAAATGTGTGGAAACCCTGGTGTGTTTCCTGTTGGCCTGGTGGCCAGCTAGGCCTGCACAGTAGACCTTTTTCACAGAAGCCATTTTGACATGCTAAAGTAGGGAAAGCACAGGTGTATTTTAAAACATCAATGACAGCTGCATTCCGCATAGAGGAGGTCCTGGTATTGTGCTTGTGGGCTTACTGCAGTAGGTCACTGTGACACTTAATGGACCTGTGCCATCGTTAATGGTTTCACCTGTGCTTTTCCTACTGTGACAAGTCAGAATGTATACTGTGACAAAGGTCTATATATAGGTGAAACACTGATGTGTTTATGTGCGCATACTTGTGAGGACCTCTCTATCATGTTTTTGTGTCTAAGTGTATCCAATTTTATGTGTATATGTTTTGTGTTAGGAGCAAGAAGAGAGCCTGAAGGAGCCACGTCCGTCACCAGTGAGGGAGAACAATGTGGAGCTCCTGCAGGAGATCCTCAGAGACCTGGACCCCTTCACACATCACTCTGACACTGCAGCTGAGCTCACACACATTCTCACACAGCCACACTTCCAGGTGTAGAACACACACATAAACATGTAAAACAGTGAAAAAAATAGTCCAATGTCAAAATGTCTCTGATGTGGATTGTATTAGGAAACTACAACTTAATCTTGGTTGTTCTGCTGAATCTGATAACAAGATGGATTTTGTAAAACCTGTGCGTACAGGAAAGATCTGAGTCTTTTTTTCTTCATGCAGTTAGTTAAAAAAGCAAGTTGTGTTACATAATGTGATGTTTTATGTCTAACACTAAATTTTGTCCTTTTTTGTTTGTCAGTCTCTACTGGAGACTCATGATTCAGTGGCGTCCCAGGCATGTGATAGCCCACCCCCCAGCCCATGTGATTTTGTGGATCATGAGCAGGAGGACAGCCACACGAACAACCTGCACCTGCCACCTGATGCAATTCGCATGGTGGGCATACGCAAAGTGGCGGGGGAGCACCTGGTAGGTAACATTGAAGCTGAGTTCATTTCATGTTGGTTTGCACTTTTCTGCTCCAAGGACTCCTTATGTTTGTTATAAAAGCATTTAATCAGTAATTCAAAGATGCAGTGAAAATTTTGTTTTGTTAAAAAATAAATGCTGATCTCGTTATTTATTGATGATATAAACAATCACGTTTTTTTATTGTTTCAGGGTGTGACGTTCAAGGTGGAGGGTGGTGAGCTGATAATAGCCCGCATCCTCCATGGAGGGATGATAGATCAGCAAGGACTGCTGCATGTTGGAGATATCATCAAAGAGGTAAGGTAGACCATTAAGTAGGCATGACTTTGCTGACCTCATCCATTGTCTGGAATGCCTTGAAATTCCAGCTTTTATTCCTTAACTTTTAAAAAGTTTTGGCCCCTTGGGAAACACTACCTCTTCCCAAATATGTGCCTCTTAGAGAAATAGTTAGAATAAGCTTAATTACTTTATTCATTTATTAGATACTCCTACATCTGTATGCTAAATCTGAAGCTACTGCCAGCAGCCAGTTAGATTAGCTTAATTTGGCACAAAAGCCCTGGAAAAGGGGAACAAATGGCTTGGAAAAACGGGGAAATTGCCTGGCTCTAGCAAAAGGTAAAAATTCGTAAATGTTTGTCCTTTTCTGATCTTACCTGTGGAGTAATTTAAGGCTCTGTTCTGGGTCCTCCTTTTTAATGTTTTTGTCTCACCAAACTCTTCCATTACAGGTGCTTTTAATGTATTTATTAAAGGTATACTATGCCAGATTGTCGGTTACTGTTTGTAAACACATTTGCCAGCGAAAGTTAAAGTAAAAGCCAACCCCAAATTTACTCTCGTTTGGCGTTTTGCCTCACTATATTTGTGTTTTATGACACTGTGTCTGTCAGAGGCCCTCTGCTTACAGTCCAACACCTTGTCACTACCTTTTAATAAAGCCCCAAACTCACCTTAGCGCTATGGGGATCCACATCAAAAAAATGTCCCAAACACATAAAATAAGGGGAAAATAAAAGAATGCTAACCAAGGACAGAGTCTCTGCAGAAAATTACTCTAAGAGTGGGTGGTGATTGAGATTGATTACTTTTGTAAGAGTCTATACATTGTTTCATAGTAAAACTTCTGCATAGTATATCTTTAATAAATATGACCAAATGAAGCTTCATGAATCATTATATTCATTTTCTGAGCCCACAATATGGCAGTCTCAACAAAGGGTTGAAAGCACAGGAATTGCCTTTGAGCCTTTCTCTCTTAACCAAAGGCGCCATGTAGTGGGGTTCAACAAATACAAATTAGTGGTTCATAAAGCTTTATTTTGACATCCCTAGTTATTTGTGTTAGTTCACAAACTGTCTTTTGTCCAATGTGTTGGCAGGTGAATGGACGAGAGGTGGGCCAGGATGCCAGGGTGCTACAGGAGGAGCTGCAAGCAGCCAGTGGAAGTGTAGTTTTGAAGATACTGCCCAGCTACCATGAAGCCATACCACCAAGACAGGTGACTGATATAAACAACACCACATACAGAGGAGACACAGACGTTTGTACTACCAGTCACAAGTGTTGCTGGTGACTGTGGATTATGATACTGACCAGAAATTATATTAAATAAATAGCATGTGTTATCAAATGTACCACTAATGACATATATTTCTGTATCTGTTTCTCTAGGTGTTCTTTAAGTGTCACTATAGCTACGACCCAGCCAACGACAACCTGATCCCCTGTAAGGAGGCAGGCTTAAGGTTTGAGACAGGAGACATCCTGCAGATAGTCAACCAGGATGATATCAACTGGTGGCAGGTGGAGTACAAAAGTTTCACTTTTTTGTGCACTGCTGATTCCACAGCAGGCAAAAAGCTGTTCAAATTCAGATCTTCAGATTACAATGTCATAAAACCACAGGACCATTAGTATTCATTTTTGTCATGAATATGTATTGTGTGTGTGTGTGTGTGTGTGTGTGTGTGTGTGTGTGTGTGTGTGTGTGTGTATGTGTGTGTGTGTGTGTGTGTGTGTTTGTGCGCGCGCGCACGTGTGCGTGTGTATGTGTGTGTGGTTGTCTGTGTGTTATACAGGCCCGTCATGTGGAAGGTGGTAGTGCAGGGCTGATCCCCAGTCAGTTGCTGGAGGAGAAGAGAAAAGCATTCGTCAAGAGAGATGTGGAACTGGCGCCAGCAGGTAACTGGAAAGAAAGATTTAATAGAACAAAAAAAGATGATGATCAATAAAAAAATTATAACGAATGATGAAAAATAAAATAAGAAAAATAAACAGCATGATGTTAGGAATCAGATGGCAGAATAAAGAAACTTTTTTAATAGTTCATTTCATGAGTGATACATGAAAAGCTCCTTACAGCTTTAAGTAGAAAGCAGGGTAAATACAGTTTACTTGAGAGTTGAAGGTGCAGCCTGTGTATTTAGTAACTGCGCTCTATCACTGTAATACCACAGCTACTCTACATTGTGTGTCATTGTTCCCACCTTTAGTCTTTTACTGTTTCACACTGCTATCTGGTGGTGAAATGCCATATCTGCATACAAATGTCTTGTAACTCTCAAGTACCAGTGATGAGAGGTAGGGATCAGACGATATGGGTTTTTTTAGGGCTGATACCGATACCAATTATTAGTAGTCAAAGAAACCGATAACCGATATTTAGAACCGATACTCATTTTCAGTAAAAATTTAAATTTTGGTGTCAGAATTTAGAATAACACACCTGGGATTTGACTGAATACAACAGTATACTGTTTGTTTGTTTTTGTACACTGAAAATCTGTGATAAAATGACCTTAAACTTTTGTAGAATAACACAAACTCAGACGTAAATCTTGGTTGAAATGGTTGGTTGTTTTCCTATATAAAAAACTAAAAGTGCAGAGATCTCTTAAAGTTCACTGAAAATGACATGGCTCATTGATTTTTTTTATAAGATCAAAGTAAAAACTGAACTGCACAGTACTGAAATTTGAGTCTCAGAAATAAGTTAAATTATCTAAAAACAAAACGTTCAGGGATTTTCTAGCAGCATTTATAAAAGTTCACTGAAATAAATAACAGTAAATTAATGATGTCTTATGTTCTCTCTCAGGTACATCTGATCCAGCCTGATTAAGTACAAACCAATAAAGGGGGTGGCAGGAACAGATACCCTGGCTCACTTCATTTATTGATAGCTTTAGTAGTTATTACTTTTCAGATTTTTTTTTGATTTTTTTTACATCAAATAGCATAATTAGTTTATAAATAAAGATTAAACTTTCAGTGGTTACCAGACTTATTTTTATTACAGTAATTTGTAATTACATGTATTTAATATACCAGTCCCATTTAATTTTTTCAGCAAAATGAGTACTTTTTACTTTAATGCCAAGTAAATTTGATTGATATTCTTCTATACTTTTTAAATGCATGTCTAAATGAACAAATGACGCCTACAAAACAACTTCACATCAGTTGCTGAAGCTAGCGTGCATGTACACACACACACACACACAGTCCATGTCAACATAGCTGCACACAGACAACAGTTTCTTCTCAGCACGACACACACACACACACACACACACACACAGAGCAAGCGCCATACCGACTATACACAGCTGAAATGCACTGAAGTAAACTTGAAGTAGTAAAACTGAAGTAGTTTTAGACGACATTATTGTTTCCAATGGCTGCCCGTTGCGACTCACGAGCAACCGCGTGAGGGGGGGAACAGACACTGAGATACAGTATGAAGATGGTGTGTTTATCAAGCATCAACAGTGGTGTCTTTAAAATTTCAGCATAGAGGATTTCTTATTGCAGCTTCAACACTTTCTGTTGCCTTGCCTTCAAACATCACACTGCTGTTTCACGGATCCTCTCTCCCCTCCTCTCTCTCTGTGCCGGCGCCGCTGCAGCGCTGCATTTAGAACCTTCAGTGTTGATTGGCTGTCACTCACTTGTGCCGTGTAGCCAATCAGTGAGGGCTGTAGGCGGAACATTTGTTACACAGCACAGTTTGGAGACTTCAGGCAGACAGCCAGAGAGAGACGGCTGCATGAGAGCCAAAGGAGCGTGTTTTAATTAAAATAAACGTATTTTAGAGACTATCGGTGGAAAAATGGCCGATGCTGATTATCATAAAATGCTGAATATCGGCCGAAATTATCGGCAGTGCCGATTATTGGTCGATCCCTAATCAGAGATAGGAATGCACCAATTGTGAAATTCAGGGCTGCACAGTACGTGATACCTCAGGAACAACTTGAGGGAATTTCCTCCAATTTGGCACAAACGTTCACTTGAACTAAAGAAATAACTCATGAGAATTTTGTTGGTCAAAGGTCACTGTGACCTTACAAAACATGTTTTTGGCCATAACTCAAGAATTAATTTGTTAATTATGACAACATTTTAGTACAAATGTCTAATAGAATAAAATTATGATGTAATGACATTTTATGTCCAAAAGGTCAAAGGTCAGTCTGACATCATAATGTTCTGCAAAAACACCTCTTCTGCCCATTACTCAATGCTATAACTCAGGAACAGAAGCAGAGACATTTGGTCAGATACTGGCTTGGTGACAATATTGGGTGTCCTGAAAAATCCTGAAATTTCACAATCACATTTTCCAGGCCTGGAAAAGTCATGGAATTACTAAAAACCACTGAAAGTTTCAGAAAAGTCATGGAATATTTTTGTGAGTAATGAAATTGTTGAACCTCAAAATTTCTGAAGCTGCCAATGCAACATAGCTGTACTGTTAGAGTTGATGTTTGATATTTGCTTAATATCATGTATGTCTCAACATTTTTTCCATGTGTTCCATCTCTCCCTCCATGTATGCCAGCTAGCTGAAATTACGATTATGGGCTAGTTTGGCAAGAAAAAAAATTATATGGGTCCTTGAAAAGTTTCTGACTTTAGTTCATGAAAATGTGTGCGAACCTTGTGTATGTGAAGCGTCCATGTTTTAAAATGTATAGCTTCTTTGCAGAAACATCCAAATTTGAAGCATTGTCTACTGCCATGGCTACAAATAAGTCTGGACAGACATGTATTTAAACTGTAACTGTAACTTCACTGATGTGCAGAGCCATACAACAGCGAGGCTGTTATTTTAGTTAATATACATTTTATATATCATAATTCCCTCTTTAATATCTATTTTATATTGATGTTAAAGCATCAAGAATTTTCTCCTCCAAACCACAGCTTTTTCTTGCCAAAAAACTCCACTTTACAAGAATACATTTGAACACATCATGGGAACAGTATAATGTACCTTCATCCTCTACTCATTTTTACCAAATAGAGTTTTAACGTGTCATTATGTAACTCAGTGCAACCTCCGTTAGCTGTTAGTTCCAGCCACCGGCTGCTAACAGCTAACATTATCTAGCTCTTCTCTTGATTTCAATGTGGAGCTCTTTATTCACAATGTAGCATTATGAGGGAACAAATAGGGTGCGCCCCCCGATGCCTTGATTGTGAGTTTACTGCGTTCTTTTGTTCCAAAGGTGTCCTGGTAGAGATCTCTGTTCATCCCAAACACATTTTCTATTGTGGCCAGGAGGATGGGACGCTATTAGTCTGGAGCCCTGCTTTTTAGCCTGAACTAAATTGATGGTACAGAACAGAAAAATCATCAGCCACCGCCATCAGTGAATGTCATCTTACTTGCTGATAAGTTGATGGTAGTCAGCAAGGACAGTATTTGGTTAAGCCAATAAATCAGTGCATCCCTATCAGAGAAAATTTAAGAAACTCTGTGCTTATTGAAATGTCTAAATGTTAAAATTCCCCAAACTCTCAATGTCTTGCTCTGATGTCTAAAGAAGCTGTAGACTTGTAGAGGATGACATCAAAGGCAGAAGATGTGAGAGTCATGTTTTTCCAATTCTTCATGCTAATATTAACCACTAACCTTTAAGCGAATTATTTGATGGGAAGATTGATGCCTAATTGGTTCGGTTCCACACAGTGCATTCCACACAACTCGTGTTTTCAAATTTTCCTGACCGAGAAATGTTTGGCACAGAACTCAGATGAATGAGCCAGTGATTAGAAGGCATGAATGATGACAATCAGCTAATGCAAGTCTGACCTCAGTGCCTTAACTAACACTATGCTCCATTCATGTGACAGGGAATCTTTGTACTGGTGTTGGAGGGAAGAAGAAGAAGAAAATGATGTATGTGACCACAAAAAATGCAGGTAACAAAGTCGGTGCTGTGAAACTTGGTATTATTTGTCAGGCCCTGTAGTTACATGATATCCTGACAAATATGGTATAGTTCTTAAAATGAGTGCATTTAAAATAGAAAACAAGGTTGTAAGTTTTGCAAACTTTATTGATTTTCATCATGTAAAGTTTTTGTTTAATTTCTAAATGGACTGGATCCTTAACTTTTCTACAACTACATCAAGAGATTGTTGGAACTTCCTACTTAAAAGTGATGCAATTTCCTGCAAATTTCATCACTTTTAAGTAGGGATGTCAGTTTTGGTTAATTTTGCCTAGGTTAGCCTTCCACCCATTAAGCAATTGGTTAAAAATGTGAAATGAAGTACAAGAGGCCTTTCCTTGTAGTCCTGTGCTCACTGACCCAGAGAGCTTCAGTACTACATTTCAAAGCACTAACATTTTCCATTTAGAGGTGGTGAAATTTTGATGTGTTGCCTTATATTTTCTTTTCTTCTGGTTTTACGTTAATCTGCAGAAACATAGCGCTCACTGCCCACCTGCCAGTCTCCACTGGTTAGCTAACGTTAGCCCTGCCCACTTTGCACTGGGCAATGCCAAGGTCTGGTGGGAGTTAGCCAGCAGGGCCACTCATTCAGCATTACTGCGAGCAATGCCATCCCCTCAGATGAGTTAACGACTTAATTTTCAGACACAGAATCCCTTTAGCACTGTTTTCTATGTTAGTATCACTAGCCATGCTAATAATGTTAACGGCAATAACAGAGCTAACAGTAGTTATCAATGCTAAAGGGGTTTTGTGGGGGTTTGGTGGCATTACAAACAGAAATTGCCAAATCAGTGACGTAACTTGTTAACAGCAGCTCCCACCACACCCAGGTGGTGCACAGTGCAGTATACTGAAGAGTACAAAAATGATCCTATAGACTGATGTGCATGACCGATTAACAATAATCTCGGCACCTAACCAATTCACGGTTAACCACTGACATCCCTACTTGTAAGAGAACTACCAACTCCTGGTTAATTCATCAACAAATCTATACTCATGTCAAGTTTTTAAATGTTATGCTTTATGGTATCTCACTGTATTCAGGTTATCTTCTTTATACCTCATTGTAGCTGTTTCTAATTTGTTTGTGTTTACTCTATTTATCCCTCTCAAAAAAACACACACACAAATGTGTGTGTGTGTGTGTGTGTCCCCCCCCCCCCCCCCGTGACAGTGACACTTCTCTTTTTCCAACTCTTCTACTTAACGTTGTTGTTGGTCTTTCCGTCTCCTCTATTTTCCGTCCTTAAATCCTTCCTCTCTATCTTCCTCTCTCAGAGTTTGACAGACATGAGATATTGCTCTATGAAGAGGTAGCCAAGGTTCCGCCTTTCAAGAGGAAAACTCTGATTTTGATTGGTGCTCAAGGTGTGGGGCGGCGGAGACTGAAGAACAAGCTTCTACTGAGGGATCCTTTACTCTTTGGCACCACCATTCCATGTATGTGATTTGATATATTAAAGTCATCTATTGTTAGGTACAATAAAGGTTTAATTCCTAGATCTCTGTGTAAACAGGAACATGTTGATACAGATATTACGTGTTCCTGACAGAAAATTATTCGGACAAACCAAAAGCTTCTTAAGGGGAATCAAAAAAGGGGGTGAAATGTGTGTATAGATATGACTGTGTTTGTGTCTGTCTAGACACCTCCAGAAAGCCCAAAAAAGAAGATCGCGAGAATCGAATGTACGCCTTCACCAGCCGCAGCAAGATGGAGACTGACATCAAGAACGGGCGGTACCTTGAACATGGAGAGTACGATGGCAACCTGTATGGAATCAAGATCGACTCCATACATGAGGTGGTGGAGGCAGGACGCGTCTGCATACTGGATGCTAACCCTCAGGTATGTAGACATGCTACCACAAACACATCAGAAAGCAACTTAACACTGTGTTTTAGCATTAAAACTCCCCATACATAATTTAAAATGCATACAAAGCCAGACTCATACATCCCTGCCCCTGTAGCTGCCACACACCTACTGACACTCCCACCGCCCTCACAGCTCTATCAGATCAGTGGTCCCACCCCCTGCGAGTATTGGGAAACAGTTCAGTCCATCTGACAGAGGGGGTCAGGTGCATGAAGCGCAGAACTCACAAGTGCTGCTAATGTAAACATGAGGCGGCCTGCAGCCTCAACACCACCTATCACCCACTTACAATGCAGTCCTGAGATCCCTCCCCCAGACAGCTTAACACCCATTCATACCTGGAACCATCTTACCCTAATGATGCACATGATGGCCGTGTGGGTCAACGACTCACATGTGACCTTAACGACTCTGTAATGGTTCACACTCACACAGGATTCAAAGCCTGAAACTCCCCTCTGGTCAGTTAGGACTGAAGAAGCCTCTTGGTTGAGAGGTCAAATATCTTTAAGAAACTCAAGCAGGTTCAGTTGCGTATGATATAGTACTTAGAATTCATTATTTACTCTGTTTTAACTCCTTCTTGGGTCTCTACCAACTCTTGAGGGATATATCAGTCTGTAAAGCTGCTAAATGCTGCACGATGTTCACCAGATAGTCTCTAACTGTATCTGTTGGCAGCTTGGTGCTGGGCAAGTAGTGTGTAGTGGTGTCTTAAAGTTTTTTCCACTGAAAGCAGTTGCCTGCTGTGGACCAAAATGAGGCTATGAAAATTGTGAGAGTGAACCAAAATAGTAAAGCGGTGGGCCATAACACTAAAACACTGGGCTCAGAAAGACTCTTTACTGGGGAAAAGGCTGAGCAGAGCTGGAGTGTTGGGTGATCATTCTTTGTGGGTTCATCACTAGAGGTGACCCCGCTTTCATTACACATAGTCATGTGATACCTTAATATATAAATACTGATCAGCGCAGTTTGAAGGAACCTTATTTGAATGTTTTTCCTTTTTTTCTTTTTTTTCTCATGGCACTTCCACTCATGTGGTTCCATAAAGTAAATTCACATACACTGACTGCCCCAAAAAGGGTTTGTTATAGATACAGGGTCAAAAGATGCACTGTAAATGGACTGAACATTAGAAACACCTGTCATTGTATTATAGTGACAGACTTATAACTGTCTAGTGCAACAAGTTGCTCCTGGTAACTTATCAGCTCCATTCAGTCAGTTAAGTGTCATTTGACTGCTCAAGACCATCTGACATCGTCTGATGTAGGAAAGTACAAAGCACTGCCTGGGAATTCCTTCTTTAAATGGTTCACACAGGGAGGATTTATAGCTTGGGGGATTGGGGGTAATTTTTTTCTCTTTCTTTCTGTTCTATATGCTATATGTTTTCCCTGTCCCTGCTGTATGAGAAAAGCCATCTGAGCAGCAACTTAAAGCTGACATTTTGTAACAATGGCTGGTAAAAGTTGCAGCGCTGTACATCTTACAAATCGAGCCACTCATTTCACCATTGTGAAGTTCATGTCACAGATATATTGTGAGCCAGTCTGAACGTGTTCGTGCTAGCCCTCCCGCATTCCACAGTTGTGCAAACATTAGCTGAAAACTTTTTTTCTGTTCCCCCATGATGGAAATTAGACATTGCTCTAAACGTGTGCGGGGAATTTCCTGAATTGTAAGTGCTAAATTTACCAAAATTGATGGGAATACCCACAAAATTCCAGCCCTGCAGTTAGTCATGCAGTGTCACCAGCCAGGAATCTCCAGCTGTTGGAACTCTCAAAGACACTTCTCAAAATCTAATGTGTTTTTGTGTTCATGTTGTGCTCTAGTCTCTCAAGGTACTGAGGACCTCAGAGTTCTTGCCCTATGTGGTGTTCCTTCAGTCTCCAGAGTTCGAGGTGCTCAAGGCCATGAACCACTCAGCTGTAGAGGCAGGGGTGGTTCCTAAGACACTGACGGTAAGAAACACTTGTGGTGTGTTCATATACATGTGGAAAAAACTAACACCCACAGCTAAAGAAGCAGCGTAAAACTCAATATAAATATTTCAAAGAAGAAGTCCTGTGATTACAATAACAATCCAATAAGAACATGCAAAACCAAGTCACGTGTTTTCCCTTTCAGGATGAAGAGCTGCAAAGGACGTGCGATGAGAGCACCAAAATCCAGGCGGCCTATGATCATTACTTTGACCTCAGCATAATTAATGACAACCTGGACGAGACCTACCGCACCGTCAAGGCCGCCCTGGAAACGGTTTCTAAAAACCCCCAGTGGGTTCCTGTTACCTGGGTTTTCTAGAAAGAATCTGTGGAGGGCAGAGGGGAGGGCATTAAAAATATGCCACTGTGTAAATAATGGAAGTTCTTCTTTCGATTTCCTGAAATTTCCACAGACATTGAATTTGACCATAGCAGTAGCTTAGCATCAGAGACCTTTGTTCTTGCTAAAGCAGCTGTTTTGCAGGGAAGCTACAGGATGTTGTCTTAACACTGTATGAAGAGGATGCCCATTATTTAAACAGGATCATATTTTACTATGCAGGGAGGACAGGAAGGAGGGAATAGAAATTGTGTAAAAATTAAAGTTGTGAATGTCAGAAATTCACAAATTTTACCTGGACACATTAAGGACTATGTGTGTGCGTGTGGGTGCGAGTGTGTATGTGTGTCCCTGCATGGATTTTAGAGCAAAGACTTTTGTATGTTTTTTACATGATTTGTGCCATAACTGATGATCATCAGCAGACTGTCATTGTTTACATTTCATCATCGGATAGACTGATACACTCAATCTCCAAGCTATGAGGGCTAGTCAAATTTATTAGCGAAACCTGATCTATCCATTAACTTACCAAACATTTGACCTAAAATGTTGAAAATAATGATAAACACCCATCATGACTTAATAGAGACCACACAGCTATAAAACCGCCTGGCCGTCCAAAAAGGTCAGTTTACAAAAGCATGAAATGGGAGAAAGATCAGCGATTTCTATAATTGTCATTTATCGGTTTTATTGATGATTGATATATTCAGCCTGAAGCAGAACTAACTACAACACATAAATAATCATAAAACCATCACATGCAATGCCTCTGGTTCAAGCACAATAATGCAGAAGCAACAGATTCCTTCATGCCAAAGAAGATGATACACTTTATTAATCCTGAGGGGAAATTCAATATTTTTTCACTCTGTTGTCATATACATGCATTTGAGGCCTGTGTGTATATGGCAGAGTGAAAACATTGAATTTCCCCTCAGGGATTAATAAAGCATATCTTCTTCGTCTTAAATTTAGTTTTAATAGAAAATACTGTACTTGACAAAGTAAGTGTGATTGAGTAACGCCAACGACAAGAAAACCTCACAGTCCATCTGTTCTCTTTCTGTGTTCTCAGCATAGGCTGCCTTTCTTAGCTTATTCTTATCTTTTACTTTATTTTATGTAGTTACACACACAAGAAAACTAGCAGTTTTACAGGTAATGGAAAGACAGATAACCCTACAATATGCAATATATAGAACTCAGTTGCCATCTTGTAGTGAGAGAAAGAAAAAGCCACATCTAGAATCATCTTGGGGGTCCAATGGAGAATTGGTTGTATGTAAGTTATGTGATCACGTCTAACAACCAGCCCACAGTGTAAGAGCCCACTCCAGAAATGTTATTTTGAGATTTACTGTGACTGAGCAACAAACTTAGCAAGTTTGTTAGCTCTGAAAATATTTGTCCCTTTTTATTGAGTGAAATATTATAGTAGAGAGAAAATAGGGAATCATAAGCCTGCGATAGGGCTGTGGCATAGACCCTTCATTATGCTGCCTTTGCTTTTTCATACAGAAACAAACATCAGCAGCATCATGCAACCCCAGTGTATGATTTTAGATAATATGCCAGCACTCCAGAAGCAAAGGAGGCGTGACGTGTAACACAACAGTGTCAGCCTCTAGTGTGGTGTATGACGTTTTTGGTTGCTATTCTTCTTCCTTGAGTTAGCTGCAAGATGCTGCTAGCTGCCTTTTAAATCTCTCTGTGGTGGGTCGCACACTTAACATGTAGTCAAAATGGGACCCCCATCCTGTTCTGCCAGCTGTCCCACTTACACCGATGTTAATTTGGCGTTGTTACTACCTCTGCTGATTGCTGAAAGGCAAGACAACTCTGTCCCCCCATTATGCAAACGAACCTTTTAAATGGAATGGTGAGTCAAAATAATGTTGTGACATTTGCAGCTTGAACAGATGCTGTAAAAGGGGCTTTAGAGAGCTGTGACTGATCAACACTAGCCCAGATGGCTAATGAGTTAGCGGTTAGCTCACCAGCAGTTCACCAGTTAGCCCTGGAGGTATAGTCAACATGTCACCAAGCTTTTTGAACCAAATGCAGATTAATTTTGCTGTACCCATTTCTGGTGTGACCAGGCCATAATAGGCGGATGCTGCACCTCATCAACCACATAATAGGTTAAAAACTTCTTGAACATATGTAAAAGTATATATCACGAAATAGAAAGTTTGCTCATTAGGTAATAGACTTCACAGTTTATGGTGCTGGAACGGTTAGTCAGTGGCATTCGGTAGGATATCAAGCAACAATCAAACAATGTGTTGAATCACAACTATCAGATGTGGAACAATTGATGCTGATGTAATGTAGCAACTAAGAAGCTTAGAATACCAAAACACCCTAGTGACCACCCCCTGTGTGTTTGATAGAGGACACATAAAATAGTTTGAACCTCACTGACTTATAAACACACTTACAGAAAACGTACAGAAGCCCTCTTTTAATACAACATTGTATTTCATAAGTATGGTTCATTCTGTTAAACACTCATACTATCATTCCTAATTTGCACTTTTTATTTTCAATTCATTGTTTGAAATGAAACTTATTGGTTGTATTTATAAATTAAGTTGTATACAGTTTGTAGATAGCATGTAGATATAATACATATAATAGATACTGATTTAGTAGGTATGAGATTCTTGCCTAGTATTTACAGTATGTGACACTTTAGTGATAGCTTAAAGAATGTCATCAGTAAAAACATGTATACAGTTGCCTACGAGTGAACAACACAACAAAAAAGTGGCAGAAACCCCACAACCCTGAAGCACTCCAAAATAAAAGTGTGAAAATATGAGGAAAATTTAAATTTCAACAAATTCGTGGCAATTTTTATTTTCTTAAGCTTTTTAAATGTGTTGTGCACTCTTGGACCCCTGTACATGCGACACTGTACATGGTGCCATCTGCAGAGAGCAGCTTGTTTGTACTAAGATCTTATATTGTGGCAGCTACTGTACTGAATACTTTTGATGCACAATGAATTGTTTAGCAATGAATGAGAAAAATAGATGTTGAATACAAATACTGACAATTGAGCGATCCTCAAATGAGCAATTTTCAGACGTATCAAGGAGGCATTTTTAGTGGCTCATTGTTTGTAAAATGACATTTATATTAATGCTCTAGTTTTTCAAAAGTGGCTTAAAAACAGCAGATATTTGCCTGGCAGCTATATTTGGATCTCTTGAGTGTTTGCTATTAAGATACATGACATTTGTCACTCTCTCGAGGACATTCCAAAACCTCACTGTGTCCTTTTTCTATGAAATCTCACGAATGCAATAAAATCATCTTTGTCACTGTATCTTTACTCAATGACGTACACTTAAGTACAACTGTAACTCTAAAGTAATGTGGGTTTACCAATTTTTATGCAGTTTCTAAAAGAACATGGCTCAATGACAATTCTCTGTTTGAATCAATGACATATAAAGTGGCTGTAAGTATAGGTTTACTGTACATTTGTAAACTCTATACAGTATGTACTAAAAAATACTTTTAAGGGGTTTCATTTTTAAAATCCTACATAAAAAGAGCAAACCGTTTGAGATAAAAGTAAAAGTACCTTAAAGGGATACTCCAGTGATGTAGTATTTTACTTCCATAAAGTCAGGGAAATCACAAGAGACATAAACAAAACAGAACAGTTAAAACTGAAGCAGCAGAGGCGGAGATATCCTGTTTTTATTATGGGTCAAGCTCCCAAACTCCTGAATCCTACATTTCCCATAAGGCAACTCTGCAGCATCTCTCCATTTAATTGTCTTGCCTGGTAAATGTTTGTGACTTTCAAACTCTACTCCCAGAGTTTGTCACTAAATTGGCCATTACACCTTTTTTTTATCCTGAAGACGTCACTATGACATCCTCTGCATTATTCTCATTGGTTTCAGAAGAATCCCCTTAGAGAAGAAAAATGCAGGGCAAATAATGCTGCCCATGGTCTTCATGTGTGAAAGCAGTGGAGTGCTCCTTTAAACTCAATAGTCTTTTTTTCAAATAAAATCCTTGGACAAAATCTTTACACTCACACATGGCTCTAAAAATGGATAGTGAGTCAAGCTTGAACCTTGTAATTTTGTTGTAGGACTGATGAATGTTCATGCTTCTGTCTATACTGAATAAATTATTGATTCTAAGTGATTATTGAGTCTGTGCTGTTTTTCTGCAGACAGAGAATTATTTTTCTCGTGCATACAATTTTCATAAGACACTCGATTAAGAATGTCCTGATACCAGAATTTTAGTAGTCGATACCAATACCAATATATTTACAATATATTTTAAAAAAAGCATCAAAATAAAGTTTATTCATCATAAGAAATTAGGAAGGGAGATAATGGTATCCCACAATTCCTTGTGGCAGCAACATTAAAGTAATGGACTATTTGCACCTTAATTTTATCTGTCATTTCTTTTTCTAATTATTGCTCTAACTTGTATGGTATTTATCAGCCTGTTGGTTATTGCACAATAAATGTTTATTTCTCTGAAATGGTCTTGTAGCTTCTGGTAGGCTCAGTTGAAGCAGTCATAAACATTTACAAGCATGTACATAAATCTCTGATAAATCATCTTAGCCCATTTACCCAGAAAGCCAAGTTGCCCCAGCATTATTCCATCACAGCATCTCAGCTCTGAAAGCATCCTTGTTCACAATCATGCAGTAGAACTACGTCATTTGAGCTATACAGTGGGATTTTTGTAAAAAAAAAAAAAAAAAAATATTGATCCTTAGGCAGTTTAGTTAAGGAGAAACAAATTGGTGCTGGTTGTCAAAAGAGGTGAAGAAACAACCAGCTCTCTCTTCCTTGCCAGTCTCATGTCCTTGGCGTGGAGAATGTGTTATCCACTCCGCTCTTTGTGGAGTTAGAGTTTCCCAAATGTCATGTGTTAAATGTCTTTTTTTTTTTATCCCATGAAACTTAATAAGCATCTATCCCCCTCTTCCTTCTCTCCACCCCTCACTTTAACCATCTCCTCCTCTGCAGTTAGTGCTCTTTTTTAGAGAAAGCCTTGTACAAGATAGCCTTGTATCAAACTTTTCTCTTCATCGTTCACTCCTACCTCATCCTCCCTCTTTTTGGATTACTCTCTCAGTCTACCTCAGTGCTTTCTTCTGTGTTTGCTGCTTTTCTTGTTCCTCTCTTCTCCATCCTGTTGTCAGTGCCGTATAGTGGGCGCACAGCTTTCCTTTGCAATGTGGTGGTGGCTGCTTGGTATTTTGAGCTGTGTGCTGCTGCTGGTGGTCGTCGTCTTCTTCCTGGTCATCGGGCAACGCTACAAGGTGTTCAGCGAGAAGTGCCTGAGGCCACCAGGACCTTTGGTCACCGACAGCAGGCAGAGGGATGACAGGCTGAAGAAAGGTAGGTTGTTTCTGATGCAGAATCTTGATTATTTATAATTGGAAGACACTACTATATAGATATAATTTAACAGAATTCCTATATTTAGTTATGGCTTTGGGTTTTGTTTGGCCACCTCAAGATTTTCAGTGGCCCCATCTGGCCACTCCAATGAAAAATTTCTGGAGGCACTACTGTTTCTAAGTTACATATACTAGTTTTTATGGTTTTGCTTTGTCATCTTATTGAGGCCAGTGTCAATGGTGAATGAATGTCTGGGGTCACATGGTAAAAAAAACCCTCAGTGTGTAAATCTCTGTGGTTTTGTAATCCATGCCATCAAATTCACAATTCATGCATATAGTTTTCTAATGCCCCTGGTTTTCCTTTTTCCCCCTACATAGCAGTGAATGAGTGTTAACGACCATCATTTATGCTATAGCAGTTCCCCAGGGACTTAAGCTTTTATTAATTTTTTATTTTGACAATATAACTTGTGAGCACACATTAGTTAGTCCCCCTTTATTCAAAAAATGTGATTTTCATATGCTTTTGTCCTCAAAAATGTTTGACCTTGAGTATAATAACTTGTATCTGTGCAAGGTTTGTCACTGGACTGAAGTTGGATTTTAATGGAACACTTCACCCCCTTAATGACCATTTGTATATCAGTTACTCACCCCATGTTATATTAAATTTGTGAAGAAAACATTGTTTTTCTTGCATGCCTTTGTTGAAAGAAGTACTGCCAGGTAACATCTAACTACTGTAAAGCCAGTAAAGACCAGCCAACTCTCAAATCGTTTTCCATTTATCCTTTCAGAATAAATAATTTATAAACTACATCACATCTTGAGTCAGATTGCACTCATGGGTTTAACACAAGCCAAAGACCGCAGGCTCCGGCCTTCCTAAGAATCCAGTTGAGACCCTATCTTTTAGTAAGATAGATGAAATCCAAGTAATGAAATGCCAATATGTTTCATTACAGATTGTGTTCTGATAATGTTATGGCATAACCAAATGATAGTATGTGAACTCTACATAATAAAGTTAATAGTGATATAATCTTTATCTACATTCTGTAGAATCTTGTTTTCTCTCCTCATTTTTAGGTTAACAGCCTTTTTTCCAGTTTTTCATTTTAATTTATCACAAAACACTGTAAGCCCACAACACTGATTATGCTCTCTTCACATCCACAGTAATAAAGCCAGTAGCATGCCTGCGGCTAATTTTGCAGCACACTGTCACCTATGTGACTGACTGTATCCTCTCCATATTACACACACACTCCATCACACACACACACTCCATCACACTCCATCTCCCTCCATGTGCGGTCTTTCCATTCAGGCCATTGCGACAGTCAGGTTTTCCCATTCACAAGGCAGTTTCAAAGCTGTAAACAAAACAACCTCTCTTATGTCACTGCTTCGTCCATACCTGCCACCCTGTGTAATCTGGCTCTCCCAATTGTGAGGTCTCTCTCGAGTAACTCTGTTACAGCTCCCCCTGGCCCACTGGCCATGGCAGTGGCCTAGTTGTCATTTTCAGAAACTGCCACAAATTCATTCCATCTGGTACAAATAATTATGCTGGATTTGAAATCTTGTTGTTTAAGACTGGTGGTTCAAGTCTAGTCTGAGTTGTTGTGAACCATGACAAAAAAATGTATCTCTGGTGATTTAAATTTTCATGTTGACCTCAAATGTCAAAGCCACTGAATTTTCCTGGTTTTATGGACTCTTTTAACTTTGTGAAGCTTGTTTCCTGTCCAACCCATAACTTTGGCCACACATTAGATTTGGTTTTTAAACTTGGTCTGACTATTTCCTCTCTGGCTGTGGGGGATATGGGGATCTCAGATCACATGTGCATCGGTTTTCCACCATGTTTTATACTGTTCCCAAACCTCAATTACCTGCTTTCTACTCCCAATGCTAGACTCAGCTTTGCCTCCCATTAGATTCTGCTGATAACAGTAATAACAGGTAGGCCCTTCCTCCACTGCCTCCAGGATGTGAAATCTTGGATGGCATAAAATAGTCCTCTATTAAATAATAGTGAAACAGAAGTGGTAATATTCGGTTCCTGGGACTCTATCTGGGGTGTAGCTGACTACTTAGGGCCCCTGGCACCTAACATTTATGCCCATGCCAGAAATCTTGATGTCATCTTTGATCCAGCTTTAAAATTTGACAGACAATTTAACACTGTTGTGAAAGGTTGCTTTTTCCAGCTAAGAATTATTGCCAAACTTAAACCAGTCCTCTCACTTGGTGACCTGCAGACTGTCTCAAATGCCTTAATTTACTCTCCTCTGGATTACTGAGGTGCTCTGCATGTGGGAACAAGCCAGTCATCCTTGTTTGCAGTTGGTGATAATTGCTGCTGCGAGGCTACTAACTGGTACCCAGAAAAGAGGCTGCTTCATACCTGTACTGGTGGCCCTGACTTGGTTACTGGTCAAGTATAGGACTGAGTTTAAGGTCCTATTATTTGTTTTTAAAGCTTGACATGGCCTGGCAACCCAGTACATCTCTGAGCTCCTCTGCCCCCTTTCCAACGCCAGATTTCTCAGATCCTCAGACCAGGTGCTCATGGCTTCCCCCCATCAGGCCAGGGGGTAAATGTGATAATGCATTCACTGCAGCCACCCAAAGCTTTGGAACAGTTTATTATTTTCAATTAAATATTCCCCCTCTGTAGACACATTTACAGCTAAGCTTAAGGCCCATGTTTTCTTAGGCAGTGGTTTCCAAATGATGGATCGCAGTACAAAGTTAGGTCACGGATCTATTTTGAATGGACCACAAGTGACTAGCAAACGTGTGAAGTTTGTATAAAGCACAGTTTATTTTGAACTACAGTGAATTTTAATGTTTTCACTGTTCTAAAGCATTTGAATGTCCTTAAGATTTTAAGTTTTTATATTTCACTCTTCTGTGCTTAATTTTCTTTTATCATTTATTTGTGCATGCTGATGATATATGCTGATGATATGGTATCGTTTGTTATCTCTTTTGCTTTTGGCTGTTACCATTTGACATTATTTCATTTATCTTATTTTATGATACAACACCTTGGTCTGGTTGTTTTAAATATGCTTTATAAAAAAAAAAAAAGATTTTAATTTGATGAAGTAAACTAGAAAATTTCACAAGAAATTTTGGGTGCCTGCTACCGATGCCAAGTGTAAAGCAAGTTTCGATATGAGGCATTGATATGTAATGCCCACTACAAGTACTGCATATGCCATGTACTACATACTACATGACTATAGTCATGACTATAGACTATGAAAAGTCATAGCACACCATTCCAGATAACTCGCTCAATGCACGTTTTTATGTATTTTTTGCAAATGCTGCAGGACGGGTAGCATGTGGAAATATCAGGCGGAAGATTAAGAATAAGAACAATCATATCATATATATTATGTATAAGAATATATGCAACAGATTATATACTGTATAGTGGTGTTGCTATTGCACAGTAGGCACCCTCAATAAGCACTTTGGTACGAACCAATGGGTATGAGCAATATTTTTAGTGGACAAAATGGACCTTCACTCATGCACACACCACATGGTCTCTTATCATACCATGTAATTGCTTATATTACAAAAACTTAAATATTTCCAGTTTATTAGTGTCTATCATTAGAGAAAGAGGCAGCAAAGCTGGTACCTGGGTTCGACTGTGGCCCAGGTTCTTAGCTGCATGTTATCCTCTCTCTCTCTCTCTCTCTCTCTCTCTCTCTCACAAAAAAACCTCTATGTGAAAGGTGTCAAGGGTTCTTGAGACCAGACTCAAAACCTTTCTTCAAACTGATTTTTTAAATGCAGTGTATGCTCTCCTGCAGGGTTCCGTGTGGACCGTGTTCCTCCTGCTCTGGATGCGGTGGTGATTGGCAGTGGTGTGGGGGGGTTGACAGCAGCAGCTCTTCTGTCCAAAGCGGGGAAGAGGGTTTTAGTTCTGGAGCAACATGATCATGCTGGAGGCTGCACGCACACCTTTCAGAATAAGGGATTTGAGTTTGATGTGGGTAAGGACGCAAAGTATACGCACACACCTGCACCCAGATGTTCTTTCCCTGCAGTTACTATGTACTCTATGTATTCTAAAAAAACAAAAAAGTAGTCGTAAGAATTATTCCTACATCTGCACAGTTTGGGACAAAGTTGCATTATGTTTTTACATTGTAAAGTATTACAGTATTACATGATTTAAGTTGATTTATCCTCACCTCTGCCACCACCAGGTATCCATTACCTGGGCCAGCTTCATGAAAACAGCATGCTGCGGATTGCTCTGGATCAGATCACAGAGGGACAGTTGCAGTTCACAAAACTGGAGCAGCACTTTGACACACTGATCCTGGGTCAGAACGACCAGCGCAAGTAAGGCACATAATCACAGTGTATTAATTATAGTACTGTTAAGTTCTTAACTCTGGTGCACCTTGCCTTACTCTTAATTCTCAGGGAGTACCATATCCATGCAGGGAAGACTGAGATGGCAGAAAGTTTGAAGAAGCAGTTCCCAGGAGAGGAGGAGGCCATCGATGAGTTCATGAGACTGATGAAGGTAGGGAGGGAGGGAGTTATGATCACAATGGAATGATAAATGAGAGGGGCAAAATGGGCGTGAAAGGAGGAAGTAAGAAGAGTTTCATTAACAAACAAGGTTGTGTACAAATTAAATCGTTGACAAACTTTCGTTTCGTTGACACCACTTTCACGAATTTTGAAGCCAAGATGGAATCACCAGAAGTAAAAAGCTAACCATTGACCACCACAAGCGAACTATACCACAGTCGCATGTCACAGTCGCAAAAATGCCAACTTATTTAGGAATCATTCCCGCAGCACTCTATTTATGGTAGTAATGTCTTATCATATTATCATATTAAAGGAGTTTTATATGCACAGTGTATTGTTTCTGATCATTCTCATAATTTTGCTTGTATGGCTTCCTTATGCAGCTGTCGTCACGACGGACACCCCTTATTGCCACCTTGAAGATCATACCTTATTGGCTGGTCAAATTCCTAGTTCGAACCGGCCTATTAGATCGTATATCTTCAGTGTTCCGCTTGGCATCCACCAACCATTCAGAAGTAATGTCCCGCCTCACAAAGAACAAGGATCTGCAGGCACTGTCTGCCTACCTGTTCTACGGTAGTAAATATACACAAATAACGACTCACGTGCATCACAGTTAACACACATTGTGTACATCCTCTTCAGTGTTCTGTTTTGTGTCATTTTAGGTGTCCCTCCTAAAGAGTCTAGCTTTCTCATCAATGCTCTCCTTCTTCACCACTACAAGCGTGGTGCGTACTACCCACGAGGGGGCGCCAGCGAGTTTGCCTTTCATATCATCCCTGTTATTCAGCAGGCAGGCGGTGCTGTGCTGGTGAGAGCTCCTGTACAACAGATCCTGATCAACCAACAAGGGAAGGCCTATGGTGAGACAGGGTGGGGTGTGAGACAGATTCTGTGATGCAGTGGACATTTCCATGATAATGTGCACAGCTGGCTCTGTTTATGGAGGTCTGTATTAAGACACTCTCCAACTCTTTTACTTGCTTGTCAAGCAGAGCTGTTGAGGCTTTTTGAGGTCATGGTCAGAAGCTGTTATTAGCAAATTGCAAGTCAGTTTCATATCTTCCAGGTCTCTAGAAAACGACCTATAAAAATGATCCATGTCACTGCGTGAGTTGAACCAGTAAAATGATTGATTGTTAATTTGTTGTTAATTCAGTTACCACTAAGCCATATAGCTGTACCAGCCACAACATGCAATATTGGATTTTTCCTTGGGTTTAACACTGTGTGTGCAATTCAGGTGTGACGGTGCTTAAAGGACAAGAAGAGATTGAGGTCCATGCCCCTGTTGTGATTTCCAACGCTGGAATCTTCAACACCTTCCAGAAGTTTCTGCCTAAGCCCATACAGGACAAACCAGGTAACACAGTATGGTGTCAAACTAATTTTAGTTCATGGGCCATATACAGCTTACTTTGAGCTTTAAACAACAGCACGACCTTATGTTTCCCTTTCTTTTGGTATAATGAAGAACATTCTGGAAACATTTATCTATTTACAAAACACGTGATGAACAGCCTGAGATGTTGCAAGAAAAAAAAAGTCCTATTTGAACAATATGTCTCAGGTTTTCCACATTCAGTCAGTCCTCTACTCCCATATGCATACATTTCCACTCCTGTGTTGTAATGCTGTCATCACCACACCAAACTAATTGAAGCTATTGAGGAAGCAGGTTATACTCCAAGGTTTTGGCAGTGCCTGAGCAATATAGTTTAAAGATAGAAGTCTGATACAGAGTAATTTGTACTGAAGCTGCTGATTGATCATATTTTGCACAATGTTCAGTATCACAACAGTAAGTGCTTTGTAATAGGTTTTTTTCAGAACTGTATTATGATCAGGGTAAAAAGCCTCTGAAGCAGCATTTTACATGAAGTAGGTTACTAACTGTTTAACTTGCTCCTGGAACCTCTCTGTTTTTTTAAAGATTTTTTGGGGCATTTTTAGCCTTTAATGGATAAGACAGACAAGTGTGAAAGGGGGAGAGAGAGAGAGAGGGAGTGACATGCAGCAAAGGGCCACAGGCTGGAGTTGAGCCCGGGCCGCTGCGGCAACAGCCTTATACATGGGGCGCCTGCTCTACCAGTAAGCCACCGACACCCCAGCTCCTGGAACCTCTTAAGGCGGATTTATACTTGTGCATCAGCTTCATGCAGAGCCTATGTACGTGGCCTACACTACTGTGAGCATTTATACTAGTGCGGTGGTGTGTTTGTGCCACTCTGCAGTTACACCTCCAAAATCAGCTTCACTATAACTCGCAGCATTCACAGACAAAACACATTTTCCAGACAAATACAACATGCTAATGTTATTAGCACAAGCCTATGGCATTTTACATTGTATAAATTAGCTTAGCAGCTAGCAGGGATTTCCTCTACTCATATGAAGCCAGGAACAGCAGCAACATTTCACAAAGGTAACGTTACAAAATTTGGCTCCATTACAACTCAGCAGGTTCACCGACAAAACTGTCTTATACTCGACACACTAACAACACTCTACTTAAATGAAGCCAGGATAAATCACATACAAGACTTGAAAAGCTTTTTTTGGAGGCTTTATTCCATCTATCCATCCATTGATCTTCTAACCACTTCATCCTCATGAGGGTCGCGGGGGGGCTGGAACCTATCCCACCTGACATTGGGCGAGAGGCAGGGTACACCCTGGACAGGTCACCAGACTATCGCAGGGCTAACACATTTATTATATCTTATGTGTGAAATAAAAGTATTTATAAATAATAATAATGTAATAAAAGCTTTGTTTCCACTGAGGGAAATGGTTTCAGCTTACAAAAATAGCCAGGAGGTCCGAGTTGCTGCGACGTGTAGTTACATTTCTGGGAATGTGCACTTCAGGCTACGATGACGGCATCAACGCAGAGCCTATGCTGTAGGTATGGCGTTGATTTGACACAGAACAAATCCTGCTTTAGCATTCATAATGCATTAATATGTGCAAAGTCATCCAGTGGTCCAGATTGGACCCTTTGGTGGGTTGGTTCTGGCCCAGGAGCTGTATGTTTGACATCGCTGCACTAAACAGTACATTTAGCACTTTTTTCTCATTTGACATCCTGTTCAGAGTGTCTGCAGGCTCTTAAATTCAATTGTATAAATATCAGGCCTTAATAGTTAAACAGTGTTCAATTTTGAATTCCGATGTCTTAATTAACCCTTTGCTAAGCCTCGCCCCCATGTGTCGGAGCTCACACTGTAATGAACTGCACTGCACTGCTAAAGGATATATTCAGGATATCAAACTGACAGCAGCAAAAGCAGGTTAAAAAGATAACGATAGTTAGAAGCTAAAGCTGAACATATAGATCACAGTGCAAAAGTGAACCATCACATCAACACAGAAAAAAATAACAGAAACTGAAGGGAAACTTTAACAATATTCAACCAGCTGTGTGCAAACAGTGTTTAATGTGATGACGCACAGCTGGTTGAATATTGGCAAAGTTTCCCTGTTTCCCTTCAATGGATTCTGCAGAGCAGGGTAGGTCTGTATTCACTGTTACGATCACTTAAAAGCAAAAGTAGCATGTGTTCACGTTAAAAAAAAGTTACCTGCAGTACTTGAAAAACAAAAAGATGATTTGTCCAAAAATCAGTCTGAAATTTGGTTAAAAATGCAAAGGTCTCAAAAAGCATTACATTCAAGTGTCTGATATCTGTATATACCCTGTTTTTCTCTAATGTATTTTCTTTATTGTGTGTGTGTGTCTGTGTGTGTGTGTGTGTAGAGATCAAGTCATTGTTGAGTTTGGTGCGTCATGGCATGGGTTCCTTCTTGGTCTTTGTTGGTCTGGATGGAACCAAAGAGGAGCTTGGCATTGTTTCCACCAACTTCTGGATGTATAAAGACAATGACTTGGACTCACTGTAGGTTTTCTGCATTTACTGTATGAAAAGATCGAATACTATTTATATTTTTAGTTGAACGACACAGCTCATGTTTTTTAACACATTCCTGTCCGTATGTCCTGTGTGTGTATGTGTTTGTGTGCCCACAACTGTGTGTGAAGTATGGAGCGTTACTCTTCTCTGAGCAGAGACCAGGTATTGGGAAACATCCCCATGATGTTCATCACATTCCCATCCGCTAAAGATCCTACAGCCAACATGAGACAACCAGGTAACACACAGTCAATTCATATATGCACAAATGTACAGGACACGTAAATCTGAAACCGCCTTCCAGCTCAGTGAGTTCGGTGATGTCTGTCCTTGCCTGTGTACTCTTTTTCTGCAGGTATGCAATCATATGAATTGACAGTTATTTTTTTAAACAATGGATCATGAATGTTTTCGGGTTGTCATTCCGTCAGTCCGTCCCTACATCAGTCCCATTCTTGTGGACATGATATCTCAAACACACGTTTAGGGTATTTCTTCAATTTTGATGCAAACGTCCACTCGGATTGAAGAATAAACTGATTAGAATTCAATAGTTGGAGGTGAAAGGTAAAAGGTCAGTGTCATTGGCAGTGGCATTGCACCAAAAACATGAAATGAGCTACATTGGTTGTTTTGGTACAGGTGCTGTTGGAAAATTAAATCTAACCAAACACCACCCAGTAGTTTATTCCTCTTTGAGGCAGAATTATACAGCACAAGAAGAAGAGCAGCAAGTATTCTTCTCCTCTGCCTGAGGCAGTGAGGCAGTGTGTTAATGTACGATGTACGAAGTTTACCCACAATCAACTATTTGACTCGAGAACCTAGCAGTTCATTCAAGACGATCAAAAGTTAAAGTAATTCACTTCTGGAAAGATGATCTTTCCATAAAACTGGGCTTTTATTATATTAAAATGATGCAAATACTTTTGATATTGGTGCTACGTGATCAGTAAAAACAGAGGAATGGGCTGTAGCATCATATATGCATAAAGATATTTAGGGTCTGTGTCCATGATGTATTTTTCTTCAGCAGAAAAGTGGTGGCAGGGCGGTTGGGAGTGTTTCATAAAAAATGCTCCCAGCACTTTTTTTCAATAACATGCTCCACATGGGTATGTTTCTATGAAAACAATATCTTGACACTGACGTTAGCTGGGTAGCGAATGCTACAGAGGGCTGACTACACAGTCAACATTAAGCTTACAAAGTGAACGGTGATAAAAGCACAACACTCAACAGCAACATCCAGTGTATGCCATCCGATCTGCTACCAAAAAAGAGGCTCTCTGTCTAGTAGACATTAGCCTAGCTCAAGAAGCAGCAGTGACCAACGCCTTTCCGAAAACTTCTGAGATTTTCAACCTAAAGCGCTCGGAGCAGCTGCAAAAAAAAGGTGGAGCGCTCTAAAAAAAGCTGTTGGGCGCGGCGTTTTTTTCTCTAGGCAGCTGCATGCAACCACATACACTCTCTCCTCATTGGGCACAATTGAAAAAAGATGCTGACGCTGAGAAAAAAGCGCCAAGTGGACACAGGCCCTAACTAGATAACGAGCCACAAGATAGCACCTGTTCACTTTAAATTGAGTTGTTCACCTAGCACATACACCAAATGCTTTGGCAGTATGTGGGCCGTTGAATAGGCACAGTAGTTTTTCTCCCGCTGGCCCTGACCCGAGTTCCCACTTGGCTCATAGTCTTTACATTATGATGACCTCACAGATGTTTAAATTGGTCCCCTCAACTCAAGGAAAGTTTTACAAGTGGAACACCTCCACAGATCAAATATTTACAATAGAACGAGTCATAATTGTCCTTGTGGACAAATGATCTCAAATTACAGTTAAACAGTTATCTAAAATATGTTTCTGAAAACATTTTAGGCGAGAAGTAGTCGTAGGCGTAAAGCAGTCACAGAGTCTAGCTTTATATTTGATCAGCTCTGTTTAGTGTTGCAATTTGAACAGTATAGCACCCACTATCTGTTCACAAACTCTCATATTACTGCAAAAAAGTTCACTAAAATATGTTTATGAAAACATTTTATGTGAGAAATAAGTGATGCAGTAACATAATCTTGGTTTATATTTGATCAGTGGTGCCTAGTTTTACAGTTTGATTGAGTTTCAGAGAGACAGAGTGAGGCGGACTCCTCTCTCTTTATCTCTCTCCACTTATGTACTCTTTGTGTCTGTGGTGGCGCTGGGCATACGAAAATGCGGAAGTGCAATCTGTAGTTCAGTCAAGATCACTTTAGTCAAAGAACACTTCCTCTTGCAGTATTATATTTGGTGGTATGTTTCTGTTCTGGGGCCTCTCTGCCTATCCTAGCCCTATGCAGAAAGCCTCCTACACAGGCCCATGTGGAAAGCCCAAGGCGGAGAGAGCTATCAGCTGACTCCCTTCCATCAATCAGCTGATCCTTCAGTTGATTGGGCTGTTTGAGATCAACTGATGTAGCTTGGATGTGAACTGAGCTTCACATTGTGTCCTGCTTGAACTAATGCTATGCTCAATTTTGAGTAAAAGCCCCAGAGCCAGCTCAAATCCACCAAGACAAGAGATCTGGGCACTGGTAAGATGTAGGGAAAGTTATCACAGTTCATTTACACATACTACCCACTTTGTTATGATACAAAAGCTGGTTGAAAACTGGCAAAGTAACCCTTTAATACAAACCTTTGTATCACTCATTATTACCCCTTGTTACCTCTCTGCAGGTAAGTCCTGTATGACGCTGCTCACCATGGCTCGCTATGAGTGGTTTGAGGAATGGGAGAGTACAAAGCTTGGCAAGAGGGGGCAGGATTACCTGGATATGAAAAACAGCATGGCTCAAGAGCTGTTGGACTGGGCACTAACAATCTTCCCTCAACTGAAAGACAAGGTAATATATTCCAAACTCAAGGTTCGCTCACTCGCATTTTCCTGAGGATTTGGCCACTGTCCCACAGCAGTCATCAGGGAATGCACCTTTTCATTTGCTGTTGAAGGCAGTGGAATATGGTCATATTTGAATATTTTATCACAGGTATCAAACACAAGTATTTCTGTTTTTTCTTCCCTGATTCCGATGTAAGCCTCTATTTACTGTACTTGCATGCTTCCAGTCAAAAATATTGGTGTGTCCAAAAAGTTTTGAAATGCAAAGATGTTGAAGTGTCAACTATTCCACCAACTACTGATGTGCTTTTGCCTTAAAATACCATGTTTTACATCCAGGTGGTGATGGTGGATGCTGCCACTCCTCTAACTAACAGTCACTATTTGGGCGCTCCAAGAGGTGAGATGTATGGTGCTGAACACAACTTGGAGCGCTTCACCCCAGATACTGTTGCAAGGACACGACCACAGACACCGATCAGTGGACTCTACCTAACAGGTGACCTAACCGTCAGACAGTCTCATCTGTTCTAGACTCCACAGAGACAGAAACATCTGCTCAATGTCTCTGCTTGTGTTTGTCTGCACAGGTCAGGATGTATTCTGTAACGGCATGGCTGGGGCGCTGCACGGTGGACTCCTCTGCGCTTCAGCTGTCCTCAATCAGATCCTCTACATTGACCTTCTGGCCTTGAAGACCCGAATGAAAAACAAAAAAATCAATCATAGGATGAGCTGGTAGCGACAGGGCTGTAGTGGAGCAACTGATTCAAGATTTAAAAAATAAAAAAACAAACAATGAAAAGAATAAAATTGATTTGACCCAAGGTCAGGTGATAAGGTAACCTGAATAAATTCAGAGAAAGCATTAAAACTGTTATGGTCTTTCTTGTAGCTGAGTATGCATGATGGAAACCCAACTAAGAGAATGATTGGAGCCCACTACAAAATGATTGGCAGACAACACCATGGTTAACAACATCACACCTCTTAACTTTTGGAAACAACAGATGCCTGACATGCATTCTGTTGCAATTTCTAAAACAAGGCTGCATGCCTTTCTATTATCTGTGAGCCAAAATCAGAGAAATCTGAGAAATACTTTGCTGTGTCTGTTGTCTACATGCGTGTCATAAAATGGTAATGCTGCACCTGTTAGCATCTTTCCCAAAGCTGGACATAACCTAAGCAATGAGCAGGCTAATTAGCTACTTAATGAGCACAGACTTCTTGGACAGTCTGTTCGTACAATTAAGTGCACAACTAGTCATATTAAGAGTAAAATATTTGCATTAATACTCTACAAAAGGCACCAACACCACAAACATGGCTAAAATGTCAAGTTCAGTGACTAACTTAGATGACACCTGGCAGCTGGGGATTGCACCAAACTGTCACTCAAAGTGGCCAGCCCTTAATTATGCTTAACTTAAAGACTTAATGTAATTTTAATGAGTGAGCCTCTTTGAGTTATATTAAAATTCACCCTCTATAAAGTTGTAGTGAACTGGGGAATTAGCTATAGAGACTAAAACATCTTCTTGTATCAGCCTGTGAACATGTTTATTTCTGCTGTAAAGCTGGGCATTTTTAACATGGGGTCTGTGGGGATTGACTCCATTTTGGAGCCAGCCTCAAGTGGCCATTTACTGAACTGCAGTTTTTAGCATTTCTGTATTGGCTTCGTTTTTCAGCCTCAGAGATTGCCGTGTGGTGACGTGGCCCTTTTAAGAGATAAGATACAACAACAAACAATGGCATATGTCACCTTGAAGCCTTTATATTTCTGTTCTACTTATTTCTCACAAAATGCTTCAGGCACAGAGAATATGGAGCAGTCTGTATATTAGATATTCATTTGAAATCTTGTAACTGCAAGAACGTCCTCTTCCATTTGAGCAGTGCCATTCATAATTAGCAATACCATGCGCAAGCAGTGGCACCTGGCTCCAAAGCAAAAATGTAGGGATAACTTAACAGCAAACTGTCAAGGCTGGTGTGTGGGCAACAGAGATTGGACCCAAGTGTAAAGAGTTTAAAAGGCAGGAAGATTAGTTTAGCAATTAAATGAATACAGAGCTAACAGGTGGCAAGAGTCCAAGAGAGGCAGTAGATTTGGCAGAGAGGTAACAGGCAGGCAGGAAACAGAAAATCGCATTGCAACTAATGACGAACTGACAGAGGAACGCAGTATTTGAGCCTTTATATCCTGCTGAGACCCCGTGTCCTCATGTGTGGACATCACATTTTGGTTTTACTAAACCTTATACTTCATTCTACTTAACTTAGACCTGTTGTCCTCATTTGTGGACATTTTTTGTGCAGTCTAGTGGTAGTAAAAGCACAATATACTAATACATGTAAAAAGAAGATGGCAGCCATCTCTGCCAAGTCAGTCTGCAGTTGATACAACACAAAAGTGGACAACTTCCAAAATCTAATCACATTTGATGGTTGAAACGTGTTTACTTATGATTAATAATGTTTGTAATTTGATATGGCAATACATTTAAACAATTTTAGCAACAGTATTAAACTAAGACACTGTCAATTAGGGAGTACTCATTATTATCATCTTGTTTGAGGAAATTGAGACTTAATTATCCATGACAGTGTTAAGTTTTTTTTATACTTATCGGGTCACACTGGCCTAAAATAGCTAGGACAAATTAAAAATGCATCCCAAACAAAAGTTTGGATCTCAGGAGGATATGGGCATTCAATCAGGAAGAATAGAAAGAAGGTGGGTGATTGGGAGATGCAGGTGAGGAGGTGGGTTGAGAGGCCAGGCAGAGCTGATAAGGGCAGTGGAAACAGTGTTGCCAGATGTTAAGTAATTACTGTATTTGTATGCTAATTTTTGTTAACTGTATGAAATACAATCAGTAATTCCAAAAAAGGCTGAATGTATGATCTGTGATGGAAAATTTGGGTATTTAAACATATTTAATCTATAATGTGTTGTATAAGGTTACTTGTTTTGATGAAACTGAACTTCTAGCCTAATGTTATGTGTTGCTCATTTAACCCCTACTGTGACAGCAGTGAGAGACACCAAGCGGCAAGAGGACTCGCTAGGCACTCACTGACTGACTGACTGACTGTTCACGCGGTTGTATGTTTGAGTGTCTCCATTCATGAATGCTTATTAAAACTCAAGAAAGACAGACGACGTGTTAAGACTTTTTCTTAAAACTGTTCATTAAATAGTAGTTTTACCACCACAGATCATTTTGCCATTACAATAAACCCACAAGGAAACTATTTGCATTTCGAGAGCATCCAATCACATCAGCACCCTTGATTATACCTGCAGCTCAAGCCCTCTTACCTAAAGCCCCTGAGGGAATAAAGTACCTTCAATGAAGTGTGGAGATCTGGGGCTTTTATTTTGAAGGGTAAGAATGGACGGAGTGATTGTGTAATGGGCTGCAACTGGCTCTTTGTGAAGCGACAAAAAGCTGCCATCTTGTTCAGATGATGGAGCCTCCGTGTTATTACACTATGTTGCACATAGTTTTGCCATTCAGTGTAGTATCCTGGCCCCTTCTTTCTTATTTTTTTATTAAATTTGATCATTTTAAAATACATCGCTGAATTTTCTGGCAAAACTTTGTATGGCAACACTGAGTGGGAATAGTTGTGTAGATAGCAGGGACCAAGTCATTGTTTTGCATGTCACAAGTCAGTCTTAAGTCTTTGCCCTCTAGTCTTGAGTCAAGTCCAAAGTCAAGGCTAAAGTCCCAAGTTCTAAACCTTTAGTTTTGAGTCCTAAACAAGTCATGGTGTGCTCTTCACTAAATGTTATGCCATTTTAGCAACAGAGTAAATAACTGACAAATCGGTAGTAGCTATTACTAGTATTATTTGTTAAAACACTTGTTAAAACAAGTGAGACTAAATATGATAATAAAAAAGTAGTGCTCACATTGCACTTCTATAGCAAATAGCGCTATTAACCCCAACCAGAGTTGGGTATAACACGTTACAAAGTATGTAGCGTGTAAACAGCAATGGCTGTCAAATTAAAAGCCCCTTATAACCTCGGCTGAGAGGATCCAGCAACGGCAGCTCCGAAACATCAACAGCTGTCGTTTGGTTCTAATAACAGAGATAACTTTAAACCCATCAGTCTGAAAGAAGCCACGGAGCTTGTGGCTCGCTACGTGGTCAGAGAAATGCTGCCATTGTCTACGGTGGAGTCTAAATAGGTGGAGCAGGACTCGCTGACAGACATATTTCAGACTCAGGACTTGCATTATGCCTGGTACACGCTACACACTGGTACTCACCAATTATCCCCGGTCGTCTTTCACGGCGTGTGTGATGTCATCAGGTTATTCTTGTCCTGTTTTTATTACTTTCACTATTATTTGAGTCACTGCCAGAACTGTGTGTGTTCATGTGCCAGCCGACATGTTGTTGTAGTCACCTAAAAGCCTCAGCAGATGGCAGGAGCTACATTTGAAGCGCCATATGTAAACTATCAAGCTACTGTATCTTCCACAGGAAGTTCTGACAAATGTTTCAGAATAAAAGTCTATTTAGAAAATGGAGGGATTCTCTCAGCCGAGGTTATAAGGGGCTTTTAATTTGAAACAAGTGTTGAGTTTGAAATGACGGTGCGATATTTTAAGCAGCTGTGCGGAACTTTTTACCATTAATAAAACTGTCCCTAGTTCGTATCACCCCCCCTTGAAGATCCACATATTTATTGGAACCCAACAGTGACAAAAAAGCCTTTCTCTATATGGCTATTTAGCGTAGCCTAGCTCGGGTCGGACACACAGCGGAAGTCAGCAAAGCAGAATACGGCACCCAAGGTGGAAGTGATTCTGCGATTAAACCACAGAAGAAGAAGGAGCCGTGTTTACAGTGTTCTTTGAGTAAGCAGTACACAACGGGCATTGCTGAACACATAACACCTAACAGTTTTACCAGAGATGTATCTATGAGGACTTGGTTGTACTTTTGATGTCATGGCGGATAACGAAGGAGCATCATGTAAAATTAACTGTGACTGTGACCATGAACACAAATATACAGCAGGCAGTTGTCCTCAGTTTATAAGAAATTCAGAGCTACACCAGAACATTTATGAACAGGTCTTACTTTACTACTAACTTGTGTGTAACGTTAGCATGTTAGCATGTTTCCACTAATTACTTGGACTGACCTAACGTTAGTAGCGTTAGCTTAGCAACAGACAGCTGCAGGTAACAGCTTTGCTGTGTTAGGATTATGTTATGTCTTCACTGTGTATCTTCACATGAAAGAAAACTCTGACGATTTGGGAGTTATGCCCTTTCTCTGTCATTTTCATATTGAGACAACATGATCAATATCTTTTTTGTGTCTGTACGTCTCAGCATTTAGCATTGCGCTGATAGAGGGTCAGTACGTCCTGCGCTGTGATCTGTGGAGGGATACACTGGTGAGCAGGCACAGACATAGCTTGTAAACAAAGCTCAGCTGTTTATTTAGCCTAGCAATATCTCCGGATTTTAGCAGCTGCAATGGACGACTTTGAACGCGATTTTGAAGAGTTTCTTGTAGCTGACACAGATCCAGAGCCATACCTGTTTGAGTTCCTAAGATGAACTGGAAAAAATGCTCCAGGCCTGCAGGAGCTGATGGACAGCTTTCAGTCGGGTGAGTAATATCGTCCGTGTCGTCTCTTTGTTTGCCATTTACCAAGTGACCTGGCGACCTGTCCCAGAGCCAGCTGCAGCTGTTGCTCACCGGTGTATCCCTCCGCACAAGATGTACTGACAGTGCCATGCTAACCGCTGTCTCAATATGAAAATGATAGAGAAAGGGCATAACTTCCAAATCGTCTGAGTATTCTTTTCACATAATGATGCGGACTCAGCAGATGACTTGTTAACTGTTTATTCCTCCTTACACCGAACGTACACGGCTGCTTCTCATTGTTTCTCAGTAGCACAACAACGGTTACTACATTACCCAGAATAACTTCAGGCTCACACTACTACGGTAGCCTTAGTAGCTCAAAATACACAACAGATTAGATTAGATCAGAACAGAAACACGACAGGAAAATTTACTAATTTTGCTGTTTCCACTATTTACTTGGACTGACCTGACATTAGTTAATCCTCTCGCTCTCCAAAATAAATGCATGCAGTAATGGCTGGCGTTATGACACCAGGCTGTGGGTGTCATACTGCTTCGACCAAAGGGGTGCTATAATCAACGAAAACGAAAAGTTCCACAAACCGCTTTAACTTTACAAAGACAACAGAGTGGTAAATGTATAAACACACAGATGGATTAATGAATAATGGACCTTCTATAATGTAGTTTGTTTCAAATGAAGCTGGGAGCCTCTGCAGTTGTGGTGAGTAAAAGCCCCGCCGCTATTTGTTAATGTTACTTTATGTCCGACTGTGAGGATGTAGCATTGTTTGCTAGCTTGATGCTAATGACAGTAACGTTAACTCAGCGGGTTGATAAAGTGCCTCTGCTGTTTCACACCATCATTTCCCCCTTTTACTCTGCGGCAGCAGATGGTTCTGTGTTTCTACTGGTCAAAGTGACGGCTGTGATGGGAGAATTGGATCTCAGTGAAGGGCAAGTGGTCCATAACTTTAATTTTGGAGACAAAAATATGTAGGCTTAGCGCCCTGTGGTCCATTGCCCAATAGGAAATGTAGAATACTCAAAAGTACTTTAAAAGTGCTTGAGATACTTTTCTCAGGGAGTAATGTTGGAAGTACTTTTAAAGTAATTGAGTTACTTTACTCAGGGAGTAACGCAGTAACGTACTTTGATTACTTTTAAAGTAACCCTTACCCAACACTGACCACAGCATAATGAATTTTGTGTGTCTCTGTCCTGTCTCAGCTTATACTGGAAAATGCCTATAACTTTCTCTTCCCAAGTTTGTAAGACACTTTCAGGAAGACTAATCTTTCTTTTAAGTATTATTGTATGTTTTTGCATGTTCATTGTTTTGTGGCTAAATGAAATAAAGATGATTATTGTTAAAATTAATGGATTTAGGTCAGTGTTTCCCCCAGGATGTTTTCCAGCAGTGGTACTGAAGTGCACAAGTTTAAGATAGTCCACTGACATGTTTAAGAAAATGCACACCATAGCCTGTATGGTGCGACAGTTGCTCCTGCACGTGGGGGCAGATGTGACATTTGACATTGTTTTCATCAATATTGCTATTCTACCATTGCCTGTAAAAACAACTAATTCAGTGTTATCAAATAGAGCACAGACACAAGTTACCTACATCAAAAATGTATCTAAATAATTCAAGAGGTTTTTGAGTGTTGACAGCAAAACTTGGCCTGTCACAGTTTTGTTTGACATTATGTCCAGGAATAATCGCGATAAATGATATTATCGTAATTTTGACCATTTTATGCCACTGTTATGATAATATAATAATATAAAATAATGTAATAAATAATAATTTTTCAAGCAGCTACTTAACATATTTTTTAAAAAGTTATTAACACGTGTTGATATACGAAAGTAAGAAAGTATAAAAATGTAGTACCTTTTTAGGAGTACCCCAAAATTAGTCAGTTTGAGACATAAAATATTTGGCCAACAAAAACAAACCAAGTAATGCATCTTGTCACTAATAGACAAGTTAAGCAAAGCTCCGGGAAAACCGGCGTTACCTCCATAATCCAGCTGGCGAGCTGCAGTCGGCTGCCGGAATAGACGGCCTGGGAGCCAGGCGGTTTGCTGCTGGAGTAATGGAGTGGAGGATAAAGGAGGTGGAAGGTATCTAGTATTTTCAAGTCAAAAGACTTAAGTCCAAGTCATTTGTGATAAAGTTCTAGTTAAGTTGCAAGTCCTTCCTTATTTTTTCCAAGTCAGTTCTTAAGCCATCCAATTTATGACTCAGGTCTGACCCACACACGAGTCAGGTGATGGGTAAAGGAGGAAAAGTCTGAGGGCATCATGTGGATGGATGGAAAATGGCTATAGTTTGGGGAACTAGAAAGGTGGCTGCAGAGGAGGGGCAGAGAGACAACAGCCCCTTCTCATTCCCAGGTCAACAAATACCAATGCTTTGTCATGCTCCCCAGTGCACGATACAGACAACGAAGGCACCCCCCTGGCATCTCTATCAGATGCACTGGTCTTTAAACTAACTCCAGTGTAAACCCATCTGTGGCAGTACTTGATTCTGAAAGCAATGCATGTAGTATAAAAAGCGAGGAGTCCACACAGGGTGAGAGGGAGGGGAATTGGATGGATCAAACAAAGACTTTCACCTAGGAGACCAGTGTACCATCTGTGGCGGTGCGCCACGAATAAATTATCTTCGCCACATATAGATTTTTCTGCTTTTGGCGCTACCTGTTCGACCTGGCTCATAAACACATTATAATGGGACTCACTGTGAATGTAGCTTGTCGTTACAATTCCAGTGCAATAGGTGGCGGTTTGCATCATAAAAACACACTTAACGCACCTGGTCCGTCAGAAGAAGAAGAAGTAGACGTAGTAGTACGGATCCAAAGACCTCTCGGTACAAATATGTGGGCAAAAAGTCCAAAAGTAGTCCACACACACACACACACGCAAACACAAGTAAGTTATTACTTGCATTACATAAATATTGGGACAATATAACGCACAACACAGCTGCTGACTGTAAATGCCTCCACATCGTTTGGAGTGAGAGGGTGAGTCATTTTGATACATACTCCATTCCAATTGGTGGCAGTAATGCACCAATTCGTTGTTTGCCAACCACCAATAAACAGCAGCAGAAGAAGAAAGAGCACTAGAATAGATGGGCCGGAGGGATAGGGTGCAGTGACTGGTTCGGGTTGGGCACAAGGAATGATAACGATTCCTAAGTAATGTGTAATGTGTAATACATTACTACACTGCTGACTAAAAGGTGTATCTCATAGAGATGCCTTCCGCAAGATACAAGATCATGCACAATAAATTCCTTGACACAATAGGTAATTATAGTGGATGTTAAGTAGGTCACTAAACTTTCACTTTCACTTAAGCATTATTTGTTCCCCATCAGTCAACTTCTTCTTTTAACTTATAAACTGATCTGACCTATTCTATGGCTTATGTAGTTACAATATCATGTTTAATTTTTTTTATTAACATTCTTTTTATTGAACATTTTCAAAATTATAACAGTCCAGCATGGTACATATACCGGTTGTATAAGATATGTAGCAAATCCAAAATACATCCACAGCAATGATCTCAAAAGTCCTTATTAGGTCTGACATTTCAGGCAATTGCACTCTGAGTGTCCAAATACTCCAACACCTTGCCAAACTTTGCTGTAAAGAGGTCCTTCTGACCGTTAATACAAAATCTTAGTCTTTCCAGAGAAATATAATCGGATATCAAAGACTTCCACAGATGTATTGAAGGAAGTTCATCTCCTACCCATTTGGTCGAAACAGCCCTTCGGCCCTACATAAGCAAAAAATGAACTGTGTTCTTACGTGTTCCTAATGATTCAGGGATACAACCCAATAGACACAATAATGGATTAGGCTGTAATTACTGCTTAATTACCACACTAACCTCAGCACATATGGTTTGCCAAAACTGTTGAATCTTTTTGCATTCCCAGAGGCAGTGAAGTCTTGTCCCTAAAATAGTCTTACATTTTGGGCAGTTTGGAGAGCCCCTGTTGTATATTTACTGTACATATATGGAGATATATAAACATTTTGTAAGAAATGATATTGCATTTCTCTGAATCTGTTACATGAGGATATTTTAAAAGTATCTAAAAGAGTCTTTTCTAATAAGTTAAAGTCGTCTGGGAGATTAAGAGTATCCATTTTAGTATGTAGAGATATTTGTAAAATTCTTTTGTTTGTAATTTGTATTTAGCCTGTAAGGACTCAAATGTTTGAAATTTAACCCTATCCCAGAGATTATAAATATGGTGAATTCCTGCTTCATACCATTTCTGAAAGCTAGATCCAGTGCCCTCTCTGGTTAAATCAGGATTATCAATCATTGTTGTTAAACAACTCAGTTTATGTTTAGTCCCAAATAATTTCCTCAAAGCATTCCAGGTACTACACACATTAGTAATTAGAAAATTGTCTTTAGCCATGATTGGTAGTTCACTCCTGCGTTTATCAAGTAAGTTGACAGGAGAGTATGGTTTGCTTCAATCTCAAACCATGGCAGCTTCAGTTGAGCAGTTGCCCATATTGAGATAATCCTGGCTTGCATTGATGTTGTATAATTTGTGATGTAGGGGAGGCCACATCCTCCTTGTCCTTTAGTGGTTGTAAAATATTTAATTTAATTTTAGGCTTTCTGCCAGCCCAGATAAAGTCAGAGAGAGCTTTATTTATATCTTTAATGTTGTTTCTCTTCAGAAATATGAAGAGCATAGATAGAGGGTAAGTAATTATGGGGAGAATTATCATCTTAACAAGATTGACTCTGCCAAGAAAGGATACAGGAAGCTTCTTCCAACTTAACATCTTATCCTTAATGTGTTAATGTGTTAACATTTTCAGCATAAAGTTGACTAATTTTAGGTGTTATTTTAACCCCCAAATATGTGAATGAAAAACCTAGAGGCATGATTTCAGATTTTGTAAAATTAGCCTTGTATCCAGAAATTTGACCAAACTGTTTCACACAATTGATTAGCGCAGGTATTGAGTTTGATGGGTCTGTTAATGTCAGGAGGATGTCATCCACGTACAATAGAATTTTGTGCTGTGTTGTTCCTGTCACCGTTCCCTTGATATTGGAGGTTTGCCGGACAGCAATTGCTAATGGCTCTATAGCTAAGGAGAATAATAGAGGTGATAGTGGTCACCCTTGAGCTGTACCTCTATTAAGTTTAAATTGGGCGGAAATTAGGCCATTTGTTAAGACTGAGGCAGTGGGCCTTTTATATAAAAGTTGTACCCATCGAACAAAATCTGACTGAAAGCCAAATCTTTTCAGCACTTAAAGCATGTATTTTTGCTCAATACGATCAAATGCTTTCTCTACATCCATCGTTACTATAGCAATTGGAGTTTGATGAAAATTAAGATAATGAATAATATTAATTAAACGTCTTGTGTTATTTGATTTACGGCCTTTTATAAACCCTGTTTGGTCTGCATTAACTATATCAGTCACCACTTGTTCTAGTCGATTAGCCATGATTTTTGAGAGTATTTTTGCATCCACTCCAAGTAGGCTAATCGGGCGATAAGAAGCACATAGTTCTGGATCTTTCCCTTTTTTGGGGATAACTATAATATGAGCTAAATACATAGATTTTGGAAGTTCATCCTCTTCAGAAGATTTGTTGAACACACGTTGTAGTAGTTTGTGCTTTTCATCTTTTTATAAAACTGTGCACAGAATCCATCAGCCCCGGGACTTTTATTTGACTGGAGTGAGGAGATTGCTTTATCAATTTCTGTTAATGTAACAGGACCTTCCAGCAGTTTGGCTCATTCATCTGTTAGTTGAGGTATCTTTAAACCACCTAAAAAGTTTCCACTGGTAAGTGTATTATTGTCCAATGCCGACGCATACAGCGTTTCATAAAACTTTTAAGAGTGCCTTTTGACAACATTATTGGAACCCTTAATATTCCAAGTGCAAAACATAATATTCAAAATAATGTAAAATTATATCATGCTGCGTAGTCTCGTTTACCTTATACAGTGGTTTGGATATACTTTTAATCTGAAATCCTGCCTGGACAAAAAACAAGAAACACAAGATCAATCCAAGCAAAAACGAACTAAAGCTTGGACCAGACCTACCTAACCTGGCTGAAACAGAGACAAGTAAAACAAAAAACAAAACCCTTGTCATACTTCAGCTATATACAATACAGCTGAGGGGGCAAAAGAAACAAAGTGAAAAAAGAAGTATGTCAAGTCTCTCTATCTGGATTAAGTCCTAACCATAATGCCAGCATGTCAACGGCTATGTAAATAATAGTAGTCAGCAGTAAAGTGAGAAATACCCATGTACAAATTCCTTTAAATTTAAGATGAACAAAAGCTATCTTAATGTTATATGGTACCCACTGTCCATTACACAAGTCTTTCTTTATTCATTTGTATAGTGCAGTCTTTTGAGGCAGATGGTACCGTTTACCTGAATACAAGTGGATTGATACAAATATCGGGTAGTTGGGATTGTCTTCACGTAGTCGGTGATTTCCCTCATTGTTCAAAGGGAGATCGGTTTTCCATTCGGAGGGAGAATCTTAATTACAGCTGGGTAAACGAAAGCATATTTGATGCCCGCTTCCCAAAGCCTTCTGCGTGTGTCTGCAGATTCTTGCCTTCGCTTCACAACCTCCGCAGTAAGGTCTTGGTAAAAAGACACCACTTGACCATCCAGCGTAACTCTGCCCTTGTTTCTTGCTGCGCGTAGAATCCTCTGTCTGTCCGTGTAGTCGTGAAGCCTCACTAGGACCGTGTGGGGACCCTGTCTGCTGGTGGATCCCACTGGAGGTCCCGTACGGTGGGCTTGTTCTATTTTCAGCCGCTCCCCGTGCATGTCCATGTTCAAAACTTCGGGAATCCACTTTTCAAAAAACACGTGTGGATTCTTGCCTTCTGTGCCTACTTTCAGTCCAATAATCCTAACGTTTTGCTGTTGACCCTGGTTCTCATAATTTTCAAGTTTTTCCATTGCTTTTTTCAGTGCTGACTCCACCGAGTCAAGCCGTGGTTCATTAGCCGCTGCTTTATCTTCCAAGTCAGATACTCGTTGTTCCACTGTCCCCAGTCTGTCCACTAGCTTGTTTAGCTTTCCTGACATCTCTGTGACTGGTTTCAGGATATTAGCGAGTTTAGTGTCCAACATCTCTGCAATATGACGAATGACCTGCTGTACCACTGTGTCATTGTTAGTGGGGCTGGCGTCCTCTTTTTCGGGCTCGGTACAAGATTCTTGCAGGCTCTTCTTCGTTAGCTAGCTCTAGCTGTGCTTCGCCGTCTTGATTAGCCAGTGCTCGCTAGCCGCCGACTTGTTGCCCTTTTTCCAAGTATCTCTCCTCCTGGGCATAATGACCAAGTTTTTCATGTCTATGTAGTTTTAGCGACAGTTTAACCAAAGTTTTAGCAATGGGCAAACCAAGAAATATTGTTTTAGTTAAATCCAGTGAGGAAACCGACAGCGGAGCCTCTATCTTCCTCGGTGCATCACGTGACCCCAGTATGACCCCCAACACTGCTGGCTAAAAGTTGCATCTCATAGAGATGCCTTCCGCAAGATTTTGGGCTCTCGTTTCCTGGTGCAGCGCAGGGTGGCGAACCCCGCGCAGAGCTAGTTTCGAGCAGTGCAACCCGAGGCGCTCTCAGTTTGGTAGTTTGGCAGATCGAGGTGCGCTGAGATGGGTGTGGCGGCACAGCAGGGGGACATGTCGACAGATCAAGCTTGGCGCAATGCCAAAAGGCTTCGCTGAAGGTGCGCTAAAAGCTTATCAGTTGAAACCAGGTCTACTGTCAGCGCAGGCGGAGCGCAGCTGGTGTAAGTGGGAGTTTGGCTGACCGGTGGACAGTGCGCACACGTCACCAAAACCTCACAGGCAGGTTTCCAGAATGTCAGGCACATTAACGATGCAATAAATACCCACAAAACCACTATTCAATGCAACTATCTGCAATCAGCACATAAATGTGTCTTTATATTGACTGTCCCGTCACATCTGATGTCAGATCAAAGGGGATTGGCACCGTTTGGCACGTTTGGTATGCGTAATGGAAACCCAACCTGATTTGATTAACACAGCTGCAAACTAATGAGTTCACATCCCTCTCAGCCAACCACAAGCAGCCACAGCATCAGATAGGGAGTATATATTCAGCATCTGTCATCTTAGAAAAGTCAAAAGAAAAGAAACAGAGTGAGACTGCGAGAGAGAAAGAGAGAGCTCACGCGCACCAGAGAAACGCAATATTGATTTACAATTGTGGTGACCTCCTCCCAGGCTACCTTTGCATCATCAGCCCGTGGAGGTCTGCTCGCAGTTTCGTATATTCGGACACTGCGAGCTTGGACCTCCCGGACCAAAACATCAGTTTCCTCCTGGGAGAAGTTTGGCCGTCTGACGCTGCTGCTCTCTTCTGCCATGGCGAATTGAGTAAACGCTCATTACGCCTTCGCATGGCGCATTTAAGGGCGAGGAGAGGGGCTCATTTGATTGGTGTGATGTGTGTAAAACCCACTCCATGCCTTCTCTCTTCCCTCTTTACGACTTGTGCAGGTAGGAGGGACATAGGTGGGAAAGAGGAGTAGCTGTGCCAGCGAGCACAGTGTACCAAACTTGTAAAATCCGCCTGGCCACACCCAGTTGGCGAAGCACAGGTGCGCTGCGCCTCCGCCTTGCCCGGTCTGCAAAACTAGAGGCCACTATCTCAGTCATGCACAATAAATTTCTTTGACACGATAGGTAATTATAGTGGATTTTAAGTAGGTCACTGAACTTTCACTTTCACTTAAGCATTATTTGTTCCTCATCAGTCAGCTTCTTCTTTTAACTTATAAACTGATCTGACCTATTCTATGGCTTATGTAGTTACAATATCATGTTTGATCCAAACTGTGTAATTTGTGCCACTGAAAACTGAATTAATATCTTTTTAGTTATTTCTTTATCATTATCAGTGCTTCCTCCAAGGTGTCACTAGGAGTAGATTTGGCAGTTACCTCGATTACACTGAGAGTGCCAAAACTGTATGTTTTGCAATTTTTCACGGGCTGCTTTGCATGTTCTCTGGGTACTCAGACTTCCTTCCACAATCCAAAGACATGCAGGTTAGGTTAACTGGTGACTCTAAATTGGCCATAGCTGTGAATGTGAGTGTGAATGGTTGTCTGTCTCTATGTGTCAGCCCTGTGATAGTCTGGTGACCTCTCCAGGATGTACCCCACCCCTTGCCTAGTGTCAGCTGGGATAGGCTCCAGACCTCCCGCAACCCCCAAGAGGACAAGCAGTTATGGAAAATGAATAAATGAATGCTGGGTGCCAGATACCAGTGGATATTAACCATTTCCCCTCTGAACTGGGACATTGTCCAATGGAGGGATTTCCTCAAATGGAGACCTTCAAATCAATCAAGCTATATTGTGAAACATGACAAATTCACCTAACATAAATTGTTTTTTCAAAATAAATTAGTTGACTGTTTTTAGATATAATGCTCCAGTCAACAAAGAGCTAGTAAAGATAATCCTAGCTGAAGTCAGAAGACTGAACTGTCATGTGTTGAACTGGAAATGTATGAGTCATGCTGACCACTTTGTCTTTTCACATTGTCATTATTAAATAGTACCTTAAATAATACCTTCCATGCATCTGTAGCACACACACACAGGGGTGTGGGGCATGAGAAGTCGTTGGTATTTGATGACTTGAGATGAGAACATATTGCTGCCAACATGTGACAGAAACAGGAGAGGCAAGATATTATCTTAGTCATGCACAATAACTTCCTTAAACACATCAGGTAATCATGTAAAGTAAGTCACAGATCTTTCACTTAAGCATTGTTTGTTCCTCATCAGTCAGCTTCCTCTTTTAACTTGTCCTTTTCTGAAGAGTATTTATTCTATTTCATAGAAATTGATGTGATTCTGTCATGTTATAACTATATGTCGGTGTTAGCTGCAATGAAACTGCAGGAGGACGACATCAGTGTTAGGACAGCTGCATTGTTTGGAATGACTGCAAAGAGTTATGTAGACACATATAACATGATGGAAATGTTTGATTAAATGTTCGTAGACTTAAAAATGGATTTGCATTGTCCGAAAACTGAATTCATAGACTGGACCTTTTCAGTATTTGTCAATCATAATACTGTCATTATGTATTAATAATATAGACATAACACTATTGCTCATTTATGAGTGATATAGGCAAAAAACCCACAAGCAGATGTATTGAGAGTTTCAGATTTTCAAACGATCAGAGTTTTGTAGGGTGAGGAAAGGTACGTCTTTGGCTTGTTAAATATTAGCAGCTAGTCATCACACTTGTTATTGCATTATTACTACAAATGTGCTTTAATGAAACGAGATGATGAGGATGGGTAGAGTAAAAACTCAAAAAAATGACTGGTCCAATAACTTGTGAGGTTGGTCATGTAGCATGTTGATATTCTCTTTTTGGTAATGGGAGTGTTACAGCTAAAACAATAAGTCTATACCAACAAAAATGGTTGTAGGATGTTGCATTTTATAAACTGCTTGACTTTTAATCAAAATATTTTCACAGTACACTGTACTTTCTATGGGAAACTGAACTTATTGCATTCAAATAAAATTAAGCTAAAATGGGACTTTTTTTTTCATTTAAAAACCAGCATGTTTTTAGGCTACCAGATGCCATAAAATCATGACTAATTAAATCATTGTGTGCCACCCTGTCACACCATATTTTTGTCACTTTTTATTACATATATATACACTTTATTAAAGATAATGCATTGAGTCCATGTCAGCCACAATAGCCCAGAATTCTCCATCACTGTTGCACCCATGTAGACAACATGGCACCAAGGAAGAACAAGGAAAGCAAGGCAGAAAAGTTGGACAATCTTTATTAATGAATAGTTAGGTTACACTAATGATACAACTTAATTTTCACACAGTTTCACCAATAAAGAATCACTAAAAAAGTAATGCAATCCAGATATCTCTGCTCCATGTTCATTATTCTTAGCCTAAACAGAAGTGAAAACAGATCATTATACACAACTTGAACTACCCAGCTGGCCACCAACATCATTAGACACTCATATTTGGTTGACATTTGGTTGTGACGTCAGATGACCAAAAAATTCAATGTCAGGACAACGTCTAATAACGACGTCAATTGGACATAGAATACTGATGACAGATTATGGTGATATTTTGTTGGTTTTGTGTTGTGTCAAGTAACCAAAATTCAACCTCTTCCAAGCATCTCATGCCAAAGTCATTTTGATATAGAATAACAACATTTAGCCGGGATGGACAACACAACCCAAGGTCTTCAAAACATCCTGAGAAATTCTAATGTCGTTAGACATTTGAAATATTTTTCACCCAATTTTCATTCCAACCAACATTTTACGTCTCTCCGATGTAAGAGTCCAGTGTCTTTCCAATGCAATACCAATGCATGCATGAACACAGAAACAATCTCACACTACATGATTCAACAAATTTCATTACCTCATATAGCACAAAATCACCCTCAAAACCAAAGAAGGCAGATGAATTTCTAGAAACACACTTGTTTTTCTCAGGTTTCCCTCACTTCCACCTTCATGTAGGGTGTGTGGCAGTCAGACATTGTGGCTGCAATGGTAACAGTATCACCTTTATGGGTAAGACTGGGGCCTTTTGCCAGGCCTCTGACAAACGTTGTGTTTGTGTTTTTGGACATCTCAAAGAAAAGCTCATTATTGCACTCTGTGTTAATGTCAAAGACTCCCACTGCATATGCATTTGACTTTGCTTTAAGGTTAAATGGCACCTTGTACATTACAGCTATTTTCTCTGTGCACTGTTTGGTAGCATTGTTGAAGATATCAAAAGTGAAGATGCCAACAGATCCACATGCTTGCTTTGGAATCTTGGCGAACTTAGCCTCCCCGGTTGCAGATGGTTGAATTGTGGGTGGGAATGGAATGAGGCAGCGTCCACTCTGTGTGTGCACACTACAAACAGAAATAGACATATTCATTAGGGTACATTTTAAAATGGAGGATAAAGTACCTCAAAATTTTATAAATTTTATAATTAGAGTTACCTGGGGTTACGAAGACTGTAGCTGGCACACTCATTTGTGATGTGAACTTGGCACTGGCGATGTGTTGGTAGTGCTTTAGCAATATCTTTGGCAGCTGTATACCCTGCTCCCACAACCCCATTTACCAGTTCAATCCCATCCCCAACCTGCATCTCTGCAGTGTGATCACCTGCTTAGAGACAAAGCAAAGTGCAGTCTGTTGATTTGCATGGAACGAAATCAGCAAATACATTCCAGTGTTAAATCAAGCATACATCATTTCCATGAAGGAGTACAGAACTGATGCAGAAAAGACCAACATCAAGATTGACTGGTAGTAAGGCATATTATTTTAGGAACTTAGCTTTGCACTACACATAACATGCATAATCATATTTACTTATCTATGACATTGAAAACAAAATTTAAATTGAGTTTAGAATTTAAAAAAAAAGCTTACTTTGTATACGTCCTGTAAAGAGTTGCAGCAAAACAGCAAAAGGAAATGACTAAATCAAAATGTGATGAGAGGCTCATTGTAAGAAGTCATATACTCAGAAAGTGGACCTACCTGGCTGTTTGTACGTGGGATGAACACCTACTGGGAACAGCTGACAGCTCTGACTGTCAGGGTTGACTGTTCCCTACTTATAGCTGACGGACGGCAAAACCTGTTTCTGCAGGAAGTTTCTTCCAAACAAAATTGATATTAGTTTACCGGCATCAGAACTGTCATCCCTTTCATTCCTTTCCTGTTTTACATCAGCTGAGGAGTATTGTGAAAAGCATACTCATTGCATTGATTGGACTCAAAGTTTCATCATGGTGATACTGGTCTACATTATGATTAGGAATCAAGAGGGGGGGGGGCGTCGGTAGCATAGTGGATAGTGCCGGCGCCCCATGTACAGAGGTGACGCCTCGCTGCAGCGGTCGTAGGCTTGAAACCCTTTGCTGCATGTCAACCCACACTCTCTCTCCCTCACCCCATTTCAATCTGCCCTGTCCATTAAAGGCAAAAAGCCCAAAAAATAATCTTTAAAAAAAAAAAAGGAGGGTGGTTGAGGGTGGTTGGGAGGGGAGGTGGATGGATCCAAAAAAAACTTGACTTTCATCCAGGAGCCATTTCCCATGTGAATTTTGAGCCAAACCATGATGTTTTACCTAACCTAACCATGTGCTTTTGCTGCACAAGGAAATAAACATACAAATTCCCGCAAAAATAGAAATCTATTTTGAAATAATACAATGCATGTAGCAGGTGAAAGGCAACACAGCATCCCAGAGTGTCAATAACAGACGCAGTACCTAGCTCTTCATATGTAGATGTAAAAGTCCACTGACTGAGTTGGGATGAGAGTGAAATGCATTTTTGGTTTTCTGGTGGCTTTTTATGCACCAATTTATGGTGAAAAATTCTTAATTTCTGTCAAAATAAAAGTCCCCAGTTCCTTTTGTGTTTTTATTGGGGGCGGACAAATGCACATACGCCTATGAATGAAAAATACTGTGTTCACAATTAATACTGGGAAAGGACTTTCCTGAACCCTGCCACATCCTGGCATTATCCTGGCATTTTCACAGTTGACCATGAGTGTCAGGAGCACAGAGCCTGATTAGAAATTTGAGTTGGCTTATGTCTTTTGCTACTGAAAGCTGCTTTAGGAATAGTTATGGCACACTAAGGCCTAGTCCACACGAGCACAGGTATTTTTAAAACCAAACTTTTTTGGCCTCCAGTTTTTAAAAAATCTGCGTCCATACAAGCGGTGTAAAAAAAAATACCTCCGTCCACATGACACCGCAAATTCTACTATCAAGCAATGTAATACACATGCCAAAGCAGTAGGTGGCGACAGAGCCCTTAAATAGTTAAATTCTACGGCACTGGGTGGCGATATAACGCCTAACTGTAAGGCCATTGTAGCCGATCGGAAGGTAGTAAAAGATCATTACCGGAAAAACAACAAGCGCGAAAAATCAACAATGGCAAATTGAGGCAGGGTGGAATCTCTGTGGACTGACAGTTGGTTGTATGATACAGCCACAAAGTGCTGATATGCTGCTAAATATCAGCAGTATTTTGTTTAGGTCCATCCTCAAATCATCTCTTGCACACACTGGATCAGGTAATAACACAGCTGTTTTCTGTTTAAGTCGTGCACTGTGACGTCATACAATGGAGACGAGACAAAATAACTGCGGTTATCCTGTCCACACATGACTGCTGACACCGGACTTTTCCAAAAAGTTCACCCTGGACTCCAGTTACAAATAACTCCGGTTACAGGGGCCCAAAACTGTGGTTACGTGTGGATGAAAGGCAAAACAGTGAGCAAAAAATCACAGTTTTATAAATATGCACGTTGGTGTGGACAGCCCCTAACACAAGCACTAACAGTTTCTGTCCTAGTGTGCACATCATCCTGTCAAGTTCTTTTTTTAATCCAAACTTCTCCATGGAAGGTGGTGTACACCTCTTTAAGGCCTTGTTCTGTGGTCATAAATGAGGCCATCAGGTATGCAAATTACTGACTTGAACTAGCTGTTGTTAAAGTAAAGTGTTTGTTCATTGTTGCCAAAGACAAATTCATAAATGCAATTAATTCCAAAAGCTGAACTCTCTTTTTCTTGGCATTGTATGACAGGTTCAGTAATCTGGAAGGGTGTTTCATAAAGCATGATTCAATGCCAAACTATTTTGGCAAGTTGCAGTTGCTTCTGGTTTACTTAGTCTAATTGACGTGGGTGAATGCCAGCTAAAGTTGCACCAACTAGTTTGATGTCATTTTTTGGAACTTTGTTTCCCTGGAGGCAAATAAACCATGGTATGAAGTACAGCAATGAATGATACACAAAGCTATTTTGTTTCAAAGAAAAGAAGTAGAGACATTTTTTGTACATGTATTGCTTGATAATAGCCTGAGTGTCAGACTGAAGCTCCCCGATGCAAGCCTACTCAGTTGAGTGGGCGGGGTCTATGCCTTTAGCTTCCTTGGTTACCTGTACAAAAAATTTGTGATAGCAACACTCATCAATTGGCGCTACCTCAGCCTTCATCAGCTTTGCTGCCACGCTTGAGTGTGAACAGAGCTGCAATCTTCTGAACAGTTCTGCTATAAACTTCTGAGAGAACTTCAATTTAAACACACAGTATACAATATCATTTACATGTTTACACTGCAATTTAATTCAGAAATTTACTCTACAAAAGTACAAAAACACATTAAACATATTAAACAATAACAACCTGATCTTATTTCCAGGTTGTCAACTGACGTTTTGTTGCACCCCTTCGCATCTCATAGCAATGCAAAGGGCATTCTTTAGCATAATGTCACGCACAGCTGAAATACATTGTAACATTGTGTTAATGTTGTGAAATGGTCGTGGTGAGGTGTACAAAACTTCTTGGTTTGGCTAAAAAAATTTAGGTTTAAATAATCACATCTTTTACAAAACAAGATATAAATATGTCATACAGTTTCTAATGGCTGTACATAAATTGTGTATTGTTATTTAAAGCAACACTACCATTTGGTTTAATATGGGACACCAACAGTGGTCTCCTGGGCGAAAATCCAGTTTGTATTTGACCCATCCACCTCCCTTCCCTTCCCTCCCAGCCTACACTGACTTTCCCATTCTTTACACAACATCGTTTGCTCTGAACGTTGTGTTGTCAAGGATGGGTTTTCACTGCAATTAGTTGAAACTGTTGTCTCATAAAGACATTTAAGGGTGTCTTTGGCATCTATATCAATCACCAAGGGGTGTAACAAAGCATCTGTATTTGACATCCTGGAAATGTTTTCTACACAGTCTAAATACACACAACACTGTTCATAGGTCACAGGAAAAGCTGAAAATAACACTGAATACTGTTTGATGTGAACAACATCCACTGGAGGGAAAAAAGGCACTACAATATGCAACCAAGGACAGAAACGCTAACAAAATAGCTAATATAGCTTATATTTCAGCTTGACAAGGGTTTATTTTAGCACCCACAGTCTACCAGAGAGGAGGTTATATTGATAAAGTCAGTGTTGGTCTGCCTGAGTGTCCCTTATGTTACTTCTCATGGAGAAATGGTGCCACTGAATGGCCAGGAGTGAAATTAGCTTAGTTAGCTTCAACCTTTTTTCCATTCTTCCAGCTGATGCCTTGTGTGTGTATCCCCCTTTTGTCTTCTAAAGTGGCACAGTTTTATGGTTTAACAGCTTCTGTAAACTTAATTCTGGGGTCTTTTCTCTGATGGTAGCTTATCCCATCACACAAGCAGCTTGTAAGCCTTTTCTGTTGTTTGCTAGCAGACAGAATCAACAAGGAGGCACCTTCATGTGATACAAATTGAATGGATAACAATGAATTGTTTTCACATCCATTAGGAGTGGGACTTAATTGTGTTCAGTCTGTATGATTAGTTTTTTGTTTAACATGGTGTTCCCACAAAAAAAGTAAAAATTAAAAAACTGGCCTCACGCAATGCCCACCACTGATGCTTGCACAGACCGGTGAAAGAACAGTGCACTTTGCCTTAATACAGGGGAATCTTGCAGAATTTGTACCAATCAGCAGAGGTGGGACCAAGTCATTGTTTTGCAAGTCACAAGTAAGTCTCAAGTCTTTGCGCTAAGGTCCCAAATCAAGATCCAAGTCCTTTACAAGCCATACTGTGCTCTTAACCACAAAAAAAGGTAATATAATTGTGAAATTGGACTTTTTTTGTTGAAACAAATTTGTTGGAAGTTGTTACAGCTCTATCTTTAATTTTCAACTCGCACAACTTGTATACTGCAATTAATTTTATGTTGACCACCCATAGTTTTTGTATACAAAATGGATGCTGTCAAACTTGGATTTTGGAGAATTAAGTGTCAACATGCTGGGAATGAACAGTGTTAATGTTAGTTAATTCAGGACACGGAGGGAAATTAATTGATTATTGACTGTTACGATCCCCTAAATTAGCCCAAGAGACCAAATACAATTAATGATGAATGAATTAAGCAATGAAGTTTGAACCGTGGTCTGTTTGTATAACTTTTGGCAAGCCAAACAATGAAAAGAACTTTGTCAGAGCCTTCACAACAATGGGAGTTGTGAAGAAACACTTTTGGAAATTGAGTTGGCACACACATCACCGCCACTAAACACTTATTACCAGCTTTTGTGCGGGGAAGTGGACCCACAGACTTACAATAGCATGAAAGATCCCTCATCAGACCCAGCCAAATAATGCGGTCATATGTCTTCTTAACACCCAAATGACCAGTGAGGGGATTACCATGAGCCAGATTCAAAATTGTTGTTCGGTATGGAACAGGAACTATAATCTGAGTGACAACACTCCAGTCATGTACAACTGAGGAAGTCAACGGCGTCCACATTGCCTATGCATTAGCAACCCATCCCTCACAGAATGACCAGTTGACACAGAGTCCACTTCATCCCCAGCTCATGTCATGTTCGACGTTCAGAGGTGTTTGACTGTTGAGAACACCAAACTTCTAAGATATTATGGTTAAAAGCAAGCGATTTATTTATTAATTTATTTTTAATGAACTGTCCTGTAACTTCTTCGGACACTGAAGAGGCTGGATTAAAATTAGGGTAATTCTGAAGTTAGATGTCCCCGATAAAGACTAGAAAGAAAAAGCAGACGCCAAACTCGTCACCACTTGTTTCACCTGGCTCACCTGCTTCACCTGTGGGAGACGAAATGGAGAGGAAAGAGATTGCCGCTATGGTCCGCTCTATTATGCGAGAGGAGCTGAAAGAATAAACTGCAACTGCAGCTGGACGCCTTAAAAAAAATAAGTAAAGCAGCCTACAAGCATGCTGTGTCAATAAATCAGCTGAGACACTGTTAGAAATGTAGTATTTAGCCTAATAACATCATGCTACAGCAGTAATAATGTCAGCTTTAGTCAAGTGGCTCTAGCTCTCCTAGTAAATGTCATAAACTCTGGACACATTTTCCCTGTATGTTGACATGATAATGTTGTTTTCCATCCATATGGAAATGCTGCCCCTGAAAGATTTTGATCAGTGCAGTCCACAACCCAGAGTTCACCATATCTGCTCTAAAATTTGAACATAACAGCAATAATATTTGTATAACTGTGTGTATTTGTTTTCAACATAGTGCATGGCGTATGTAATATGTTTTTAGATTTGTTTGGCAAATAAAGAATTTTTGCAAGTAAGTAAGGTTGCACTAACTGAACATAGTATAACCAACTATCTTATGTAGACATGGAGGATGACCTTGAGGACTACCTTAGGTCCAGGCATGTTGCTGAAGAAGATTAAAAGAATGAAAGCAGACATGGTAATTACAGTTATATAACTTGTCTTGAGAAATAGCTTTCAAATTGAATCAAAGATTAAATGTATTTTCAATAGAGGCAACTTCTGAAATTATTGCTTTCTTTTCAATTTCTGCGGCCATTTAAGATTTTACTTAGAAAACTGGCGAGTTTTGTTATGTTTGGTTTTTTTTGGACGAGCACCCTCACATAGATTGCGCCCTGGGCGGTCGCCCACATTGCCCATAGCAAAACCCGTCCCTGGGTGTACAGGAACTCTAAAATAACCACTTGTCAACCAGACCCGCTGTCGACACTAACCTTGCAACAACTGCCACCCAGGCTGCAGGTGGCAGTTCTCGCGAGGCTAGTGACAGAGTTCAGTTTGGAGAGGCAGAGGAATGTTTTTTTTTAAATTCTATTATAATACGGGAGATTAATGGGAAAATACTAATACGGGAGGACGGCTGGAAAGAGGGGTAAAATACGGTAGTTTCCCAGCCAAAACGGGGACTTGACAGGTATGAGTGGGAGCACTATCAAAATATGTTACCCCTGAAATATTGATTAAAATGTTAAAATGATATGTCTAAATATGCTGCCATTAATCCTACAATGGCAGTGAGGTGATTAGTAGTCTTACATGAATGCATTGTGTAGTGGGAGCATTATTTGATAGGGTGGTATTAGACTATCAAAATATGCTAACCCCCCACAACGCCACTCCAAATGTGAGACAGTCAGAGGTCTGAGCAGGGCAACGTGACAGACAAAAAGCATTAATAACAACTAGAAAGGCAGGGAATTTAAACATGCACCTTTAGCACGTGAATAAGGAAGACAGTGTGGATACATACCTGTCAAGTTTTGGATTTGAAAATAAGGGAAATCTTTCGGCACCCACCGCAAGACCCCCCTCCCAGGGCTCCCCACTCCCCACAGTACAATACCAGTGGAAGTATCACGGTTCTGAGTAGTATCATGATACCACGGCAAAAATGAGGCAGATGTTCCTTTTGTCATTTCTAAAAAGATAAATCACTTTTCTATAATACATCAATGATATTTCAATGGAATAAATTACTTATTGACTTATTCATACTTCAAAAACAGCATCAATAAGTGATTAACATAGGGGGGATCGAAATAAAAAAATAGAATAAAAATCAGCCAGCCACCCTCCTCCCCTGACAAGTCCCTTCATAAGTAAAGAACAGTCCCTAAAGTGCGGTGAGGTTTATGGACTGTTACCTGCCACAAGAGAGAAATTTGAGCGGCTCGTTTCTCCTCTGACACGCCACATACCTGTGTGCTGCCATGGCTCGGTTGTCCAGGTACTACTGGGCAGTCATGACCCAACGTGCTCGTTTAGCTCACTATTTCATGTAGTTTTTATCTGCTGAAGAAGAGCCTCCTAAAATAGAGACGTGCTCGGTGGATTGCACAGACCTTCAGCTGCAGAAGTCCAAGAAATAGTCACAGGTTTCCGTGACAGATGGGGGTTCCCACAGTGCGCAGGGGCTGTGGATGGCACTCATATCTGCATCCTGGGGGAGTATGCCTATGATCCCACAGCCCTATGTTCCCACAGCTCTATGTTCCCACATTTACTTTTTCATAAATTTGTATCAGATTTTATCCCCCTTTCTCCCAATTTGGTAGCCAATTACACCCAACCAAATTTTAAGAAAATTCTTAGCAATGTGGGAACATAGGGCTGACCCCCATCCGGGCACCATCTCACAACCCAGCTGACTATTACAACTGAAAGGGCTTCTACTCAGGTGAGCCACATCTCTGTCCTCTTGTAAATCTCTCTTAAAAACACACTTTCTTAAATGAGCTTTTACTTAATTCCTGTTGTCATCTAATAATGTATTCTAATAATGTCTAATGTTTTCTATTTTTGATGTTTTATTGTATTTTATTACTTTTATGTCCTTATAATGTTTTTTTTATATTATTGTGATTTTATTGGATTCTGCCTTTTATTTTTGTTGTTGTAAAGCACTTTGTAACTTTGTTTGGAAAGGTGCTATACAAATAAAACTTGTTATTATTATTATTATTACTATTATTATTATTATCAGTAATCCTGCAAGGTGTTATGGATCAAACCATGAAGTTCTGGGATGTCAACATTGGCTGGCCTGGGAGGGTTCATGATGCCTGTGTGTTCTCCAACTCATCCCTTTTTGAATGAGGGCAGAATGGCACACTCTTGCCAGGATGGCAAGAAACCATTCAATATGTGCACTAACCTCTTATGATAGCTACAAGGTATTTTGCACTGTCCTGTTCTGTTCTTGCATCTCATTTATTTGTTGTCTATTTATTGTCAATGTAATGCATCATCAACAATCCAAAATTCCTTCTGATTCTGACCAGGAGATGCAGCATATCCCCTGTTACCATGGCTTATGAAGCCATACCCGGAGGGCAGAGAGGTAACACCGGAACAAACGGCTTTCAATCACCGCTTGAGTCAAGCCAGAATGACGGTGGAGAGGGCTTGCGGGCGCTTGAAAGGAAGGTGGAGGTACCTGTTGAAACAATGTGACTGTCATGTCACATTAATCAGTACTTCTGCATGTTGTGTCCTCCACAATTTTTGCAAGTCACAATGAAGACTACATCGACAATGATGATGAAGATCAACAGCCAGGACCAGATCCTGCAGACTGTGTCATGGGTGGCGACAAGGGTACACACGTCAGGAATGCATTGTGTGCTCACTTTTCAACTCTATAGGTATGGTAGGTAGGTATCTATAGGTACAGGTATAGGTGTCTACCAGACCAGCTTGCCTACCCAGGACATCTTTGCAGGCCAGGTAATACTGGTTCCACTACTCATTGGTTGCCTTCGTTTGGCTGGGAGTAGGGCCTCTCACAGCATCTAAGTATGAGTCTATGAGGCCTAAAGTATGCTAAATGATTGTAATGAGAAGGATTCCGTCAAATGTGTGCTTGTGTTTTTGTCTTTACAGGTTGAATCTACAGTACAAGTGTTTACTGACTCTGTGAGCTTGCTCCTCACCCTACTGTTATATATTTAAATAGTTTTGATGTTTATATGTTATGTCAGGGATAGGGCTACAACAATTAATCAATTAATCGATGACTAATGGACTGTTATTTGGCAACTATTTTAAAAATCAACTAATCGTTTTGAGTCTTTTTTTTAAAGAAGAAAAAGTCCACATTCTCTGATTCCAGCTTCTTGTATATGAGTATTTTGTGGTTTCTCTGGTCTATGACAGTAAAGTGAAGATCTTTTTCCTAGAAATGTCTCTTAAAACATTCTTATAATGTTAGTCTGTATATTATATACAAAAGTCAATGCAAAGACGAATAGACACGAATATGTGACCATAAAGTAGTAGCTGTTTTTCTCCAGGTGAAACTATTTTATGGTCACGTATTTGTGTCTATTTGTCATCTTTGCATTGACCATTGAATGTGCATTGCATTCTGATTAGTCGACTAATCGTTTCAATAGTCAGTGACTAGTCGACTATCAAAATAGTCGTTAGTTGCAGCTCTAGTCAGGGACTCTGAGACAGGAGTATGAGCTATTGAATCTGAGGAAATATTGTCATTTGCAGCCTATTTTCGCTCCTTTTCTTAAACAGTTTACAATAAATTATTTTATGAAGGAGATAAGTTGTGTTGACTGTTCTGTTTACATCTCACTTCAGTATTTTTGTTTGATTGTAGGAGACATGACTCAATACAATTTGTTTAACATTTATTCTTGAAAAAATAAAATTTTCGCAATGTTGAGGACACTTAAAAAAAAACTTTATCCCACTCTTGTGACATGCACTTTTTCTGATCAAGTTTAACACTTCTTAACTTTTTCCAGCACTTAATAAAATAAATAAAATAATAATAATAATAAAATTAAATAAATTGTGCTAATACAGTTGATGCTAGCTAGCATGCAAAATTTTGTCATGGCTGCATGATCGGGGGCAATAGTAACACTGTTTCGCAATAGCCCTAGCCACTGGTAGCTAGCGTCTCACCCTATCCACCTTATTTTTCACCGAAACACAGAGGCAAAACAGAACGCAGCCAGCTTCCGTTTTTTTGTGCGACACTTCGGTGCAGCACTCTTGACCACTGTGTAAATTGTTTACCTTGTTGAGTTTAGCTATATATACTGTATATATATTTTTACACATTTTTCACATCACTATATCACCGTTTAGACTAATCTGGTGTTTGTGAAGTCTATAAACACAATGATTGAACAAACATTACTATTTCTGTGTGTAATTAATAACATGGTTATAGTAGATTAGCTGGGCTAACCGTTAGCTGTTAGCCGTTAGCCGTTAGCGGTGTCTGTAATAACTCAATAACTCAATAAATGGTCCGTGAAAAAAATACTTTTCCAGCGGATGTCGTAGTTACAACATGATTGAGCTAACTGGAGTAGTTTCCGACAACGGGAGGCTTTTAACAGATGACGTCCTGATGTTAGCTTTGCTGCTGCTGTTAGCTGTCTTTGTCAGCTGCAGCCACTGACACATCGTGATTTCCCAAAACTGAATAAATACCACATATAGCAACACAAAACTGCTTTGCTAGCTCAATCATGTTGTAACGGCCGGATGGTCGATGCATATATGCTGATTCGGGTGCTATCAGAGCCGATCCGCACATCACTATGGCTTAATAATCAACTCAGTCAATAAAAACAACCCGTCCTATGTTAGGAGTATATGTCGCTGACAGAAAGAAAGAAAGAAACAGGAAAAAAAGAAATATATAAAAGCAGCGTACACCTCACATATTTATTTCTCACAGTTGCGCACACGTTTGGCGTCTGTGTGTCTGTGTGTCAAGGGTGTGGGCCGCAGCTTCAGCTGCTCAGGTAGAGAGGCTGTGTAGCGCGGTGTGTTTTTTCGCTGATGCGGTTCTGCAGGTTCTCTGTTGGTACACGGGGATCAAGCAGTTTGTGTCACTTGGGATAGATTGTGCTTTTTGGGTTCATAGTTTTTGATTGATGTGCAAATTATTCGCGTTTTGAGGGACTTATTTTTACTAACTGATTGACTAACATAAACAATTGAAAACTGAAAAAGTTAGCTTGCACCGTTAGCTCCAGTAAGGGAAAGCATGAGGGAAAGCGGCTGACCGGAAGTCATGCACAAAAACACAGAAGTTGATCACTATTTACCTCCGTGTTTGAAAATAAGGTGGATAGGTTCATTGAGGTGGATAGAACCATTATTGTTGGAGCCCTGTATTATGTTACTGAATTGTACACGCTCCCTAGTTAAGTTAGATATTTTAAATATGACATTTTGTGGCAGCCTGGCTTATGTGATGTTTGTACTTAGGGACTACTTGTTATGGTAACTCTGTTTTCCAGACACATTTTGTAGTTTAGTGTTTCAGTAGGCCTATTTTAAATTTCAGTGCTATTCATTGTACAAGCTCTCTAGTTTAGTTATAGATTTTAAATAGGCTATGGAATTTTGTGCCAACCTATGTGATGAGTGTTACTAGAGACTACCATGGTTCCTTTGTCTTTTAAAGAGTAACTAAACCCTAAAACCATTTTCTTTAGCTGATAATCATTGTTTCTGGTTGTATCGTCGTGTTACTGACTGATCCTGCTCAAAATCTTGACAGTTTAGTGCAAACTGTTGAAAATCTACATTTTATTTTAAAAATGTGGTGTGGAGTGCTCTCTACAGCTTGAAACCTGGTTACTACATTTAAATTTACATCACATTACATTGGAGGCGAATGATTCTTTTTCGAGGCAAATGACATCACTAACCGTCCATGCTAAAGCCTGCCCTCCTCCCTTTACTCCTCCCCTTACTATAAAACTATTCTGTCCGCAGTTATCAAACTGATAGTGAGTAGGTTGGATCAGAGCAGAGAGAATAGCTAGTAATTTGTGGAATTGTATTGTTGTATTGTATTGTATTGTATTGTATTGTATTGTTAGCATAGTCTATTTTAGTGTTTATAGTATTTAGGTTAGTTGGTCAAGGAGAGGCGCAGAGGCTCGGGAGTATATTGTAGCGTCCGTCTGGACGTGTAGAATTATGACACGGTTATTCGGCAACCCACCGTTTATTGCTCCACAGTACAGGTTACTGTTGGCCGTAACCACGCCAAAAAACAACGGGACAAGAACTTAGCCGTAACGTTAGCTCACAAAACATGTACTCCTGCTCTCTCCTCCAGCTCGCACACACACACAAGCACGCGCACTCACACAACCCTCATTCCCGTCCCACTCGCACCCCGCCCCCCTACCCATACTCATTCAGTCCAAAACATGCCATTAACTCACAGAACATTAACAGTACAACAGAATATTCACTGCAGGGTTGCTACACTATGTGCAGGGCGGCGAGGGAGGGATGTGGAGGGCCGCTGCGCCGTGACAGAGAGCTGAGCATCGGGGGTATATGTGCGGGGTGCGAGGGAGGGAGGGGAGGATGGATGTGGTGGGCTGCTGCGCGGTCCCAGGCTCCCAGAGAGGGATAAAATAAGTCAGTGTGGAGAAGGGGACAGGCTGAGCTCCAGCCGCCTTCCCTTCTGCCCGTGTGACACAGTTAGGGGGGTTTTCCAAGCCACCATCAGCACAATGAAAAGCTCTCTCTCCTCTCCCCGCACCGAAGGACAATCTTCACTCTGCCCCCTTCCTCACGCCGGATTGCCACTGGATGTGTGTCCGTTGCGGTACAGCAGCGCTGGTTATCCACTGCGTGCTCCGCCGTCCGTCAATACCCACCGGCTGCGTTGGTTGTGCAGAGTGGTGCAGCTCCGCCGGAGGACATGTCGGTGCACTGCCATGATGAATATCTCCTCGTCCACGGTGTCAACAGGGTGAAATGACATCTGAAAACCTCTGACGTGTTGACTTCAGGCCTGCCTCTACCCATTATGTAGTTTTCAAGGTGTAGTGCAGGGAAATATGATCCGCCGTGAACACTGTGTATCTTATTTTGAAAATTAACCGGATGTTTTATTTTGTTTCTCTGCACGACTTCCTGCCCCGCACGATCTGCTCTGTGCTGAATTGCTGCGTTGTGCTCCGAATTGAATCTAATCGGCTCCGTTGCCGTGCCGGACCGCAGACGCAACCAACACGCATCTGGTGGAAATTGGGGGTAATTTGGTCTACTACAATCCATACTACTTGGCCTTTCGGACGCAGCCCAGGTGTCAGTCTCATTCACTAGTTCGATCACTGTCAGCACTAGTTGGACATCTGGTCACACTAGTTAGACATTTTGTCCAACTAGTTAAGAGTCTTACTAGTCACTCCTTTTCAGCAACTAGAGACACTTTTGTCAAACTAGTAACAACTTAAGCCTGACTAGTGAAGCCACAGAGCCATACTAGTGGCACCAAAATCCAAACTAGTCAGCTTTTTGACAGACTAGTGGCCCACTGGGCTGAACTAGTAATGCTTAAAGTTTTACTAGTGAACTAGTGAGCTGCAAAAGCTCTGACTTGTTAACTAGTAGCAGCTAATCACCTCACTAGTTTGCTAGTAACCGCAAGTTTTTTACGCTAGTTATACATGTAAGAGCCAAAATCATCACTAGTGTGACTAGTAAGGATTTACACCTTACTAGTTAACTAGTGGGGCTTAAAATGTTTACTAGTTGAACTATTGACACTGATGTGCTCACTAGTCACACAAGTAACACATCTTTTGACCTCACTAGTTAACTAGAAAAGCTAGATTTATTTCTAGTTGAACTAGTGGAAGCCAAAATGTCCACTAGTCACACTAGTAACACCAAATGCTAATTAGGGGGCGGAACAGGATTATAAATGGATTCATCTTATTGGTTCTCCAACAAGAATATCACCCAGGGGAACTTAACCCTTTAAAGCCTGGGGAACTTTTAAGTGTAATTGCCAGCTCCTTGGTAACTATAAATGCAGAGTAAAGCGAACTATCAGGGACAATGAAATAAAAACAGTGAAACCCCAGACATATGTCTTTGTTTCCTATTGTGAATGAGTATAAAAATAAAAAAAGCAACTCTGCTTCTTTCCTTTCATGGTCACACAAGTATTTTATCAATAAAAATCCAAGGAACATTCAATCACAGTCTCATTTAGAAAAATAAATAAATAAAAGCCTACTGGTAATTAAACATTCTTGATGAACTACTGCACTGCACACGCACACACACACACACACACACACACACTGTCCTGCAGTGCTGGACATGAAACGAAACGAGGATTCCCACTAGTGTTACTAGTAACACTAGTTTACTAGTTGCAGTGGTGCTACTAGTAGAACCAGTGACACAAGTAGTATTACTGCAACTAGTATCAGATATCAACTAGTATTACTAGTGCTACTAACACTAGTTTGCAGTTTGTGGTGCTACTAGTAGCACTAGTGTAACAAGAAGTATTACTGCAACTGTTAAACTAGTGACACTAGTTTACCAGTTGCAAACAATTCCATGTAACAAATGGATTTTTAAAGATGAATTTCTCTAAAATGATACGGTAAAAATGCTTGATAATTAGTCAGGAGAGGACAAATCTATCAACAGCTGTCAGAAATTATGGACCAAAGCGATTTTACAGTAGAGTAAATATCAAGCATAAGCATTTTTTCTTTAAAAAAAAAGGAGAAGAAAAAAGGGGAGAACCTTAAAGCTTTTTTTTTTTAAATTATATAGTAAAAATGCTTGATACTGAGTGAGTGATAAGTCGGGACAGTGCTGAGAACAAATCTGTCAACCACTGTCAGAAATTATGGATCAAAGTGTCTTTACAGTAGTACAGTAAAAATGCTTGATACAAGTGAGTGAGTAGTCAGGATGGTCCTTATGTGAACTGTATCAACCATTGTCAGAAATTATGGATCAATGTGTGTTTACAGTAGAGTAAATGTTGAGCATAAGGCCCTTTCATAACCAAAAAAGGGAACTTTAAACATGAATTTCTCTAAAATGATACAGTAAAAATGCTTGATACTGCATGGGTGAGTAGTCAGGGTATTCCTAAGGTCAACTGTAACAGCCAGTGTCAGAACTTATGGGCCAAAGTCTCATTACTGTACAGTAAAAATCGAGTATTAGACCTTTTATTCTGAGCAAAAAAGACAACTTTGAGGCTTAATTTCTCAAAAATGATACAGTAAAATGTTTGATAATGATCGAGGGAATAGTCCGGATGGTCCTGAGGTCAACTGTACCAACCATTGTTAGAACATATGGGCCAAAGTGATGTTACTGTACAGTAAAAATGGAGTATTAGACCTTTTTCGGTGCAAAAAAAGAGAAAAGAGACAATTTTGAGGCTTAATTTCTCAAAAATGATACAGTAAAATGTTTGATAATGACTGAGGGAGTACTCAGGATGCTCCTGAAGTCAACTGTACCAACCATTGTCAGAACTTATGGGCCAAAGTGATGTTACAGTACAGTAAAAATGGAGTATTAGACCTTTTTCGGTGTGAAACAAACACGTTGCCTTTGTATTACCATCGTCGTATTTTGAAAAATGGAAGTTATCTCGCTCGGTTCTAAACTAGCACTAGCTTTCTCAGTGGACTCCGAGCATTCGGCGTAAGCTCGATGATATGGGTGCACTTAAAATGTTGGTGCGGCTGGCTTGACTCCGCGAAGACGAACGACGGCTCACTTGACCGCAGTATTTTTTAACAGATATTGCACAAACTATACACTGAAAATAAGTGATTTTTCATATGCTGTTTAATTTGTTTTTATACTAAGTTATTATTGATCAATATCATTTATTATTTGTTTATTATTTCCACAGTAAACATGAGGATCCGTTGCATCAGCTGCATATTAATATTTCTTCTTTTTTAAAATTGTTTATTTATTTAGGCTATTATTTATTTGTTTATTTTTAAATCAAACTGTGAAAGATATGTTTGATTTTCACCTGGGCACTATATTTTCAGCATGAACTCATTAAAATTATTGCATTTTATAAGAACACAATAAAATAAATTTACACATCTCCTGCAACCACTGCTGCTCAAAGTCAATATCCAGAGCTGGCACTTTAAGGCTTTTCAGCACTCATTTGAATACTGACCAATAAAAGTCTTTATCCCGCCTATTTAATTTGCATGCAGTTTACTAGTGGAACATGTTGACTTCTAAGTGGCACCTGCAACTCTACTGGCTGTGTGTTGCATTTAACATGTTAACTAGTGATAGTAGTGACAACATTTGACACTTCATCTGTAAACTATGGGGTTCAAAAAGTTCCACTAGTCGACTAGTAAGACGCATAATGTCTACTAGTTATGCTATTGGTTGTCTTTTTCCTAACTTGTCAACTAGTGAAGTTCAAGAACTGCCACTAGTCGACTAGTAAGACCCAAATCGGCCACTAGTAACACTAGTTGGTGTCTTTTCGACTTCACTAGTCAACTAGTTACACATGTCCTCTTACTAGTTAACATGTTAGGTCCAAAAAGAATCACTAGTTGACTAGTGACACTCTTTCCATGGCTCACTAGTTAACTAGTGGATGCTATTTGTTGTCACTAGTCAGATTCTGCACTGAACATGTAAAGACTTTGACCAAACCTGTTGGAAGTTTTTCTTACATGTAAGGCTATTCCTTGAACTAGTAACGATTTGCTCAGCACTAGTGGGCAACTGTGCACAGCAAGTGAGACATTTCTTTTACATGTGAGACTTTTTGTCGCACTAGTTGACATCTTCACCACACAAGTAGATATCCTCATCTTACTAGTACAACAAAGCTGCTTACTAGTTAACATGTACATGTCACTACTTAACTAGTGAATGCTGCTACTGCCATACATATTAAACAAGTGACATGTGAAATTTTATCACAATACTCCTTGTACTAGTAGGATGAACATGATGACTAGTAAGCAGCTTTCTTGAACTAGTAATATGAACATGCCAACTAGTGTGATGAAGATGTCAACTAGTGCGACAAAAAGTCCAACATGTTAAAAAAAATGTCTCACTTGCTGTGCGCAGTTATTCACTAGTACTGAGCAAGGCTTTACTAGTTCAAGGAAAGGCATCACATCTAAGAAGAATGTCCAACATGTTTGGTCAAAGTCTTTACATGTTCTGTGCAGAATCTGACTAGTGACAACAAATAGCATCCACTAGTTAACTAGTGAGCCACGGAAAGAGTGTCACTAGTTGACTAGTGAATCTTTTTGGACCTAACTTGTTAACTAGTAAGAGGATATGTGTAACTAGTTGACTAGTGAAGTCGAAAAGACACAAACTAGTGTTACTAGTGGCCAATTTGGGTCTTACTAGTCGACTAGTGGCAGGTTTTGAACCTCACTATTCGACTAGTAAGGTCAAATTGTCTTCTACTTGTGTAACTAGAAAACGTTTTGGATTCTACTAGTCACCTAGTGAGCACTTTTAGCATCACTAGTTTGCTAGTAGAGTCTAACGAGACCTCAGCTAGTTGACTAGTCACAGTTTTGCCTTGACAAGTTAACATGTAAGATGAAGTATGCTGCCACTAGTTAACTAGTTGCATTCCTCAGGTCAACATGTTAACTAGTTAAAAGAAGTGGGTGGAGTAACGACAAAATCCTGTGTCCTGATTCGTGGTATTAGGCTTGGGCGATTGGACAATTATATCGCCCATTGGCCAAGTCCATCACGGTTGGTTTCATTTTTGGCGATTTTTTTGGGGCGATTTTTGTCATTTTATTTTGCTAAATTAATGGTCTGTCTCCACAGAATTCAACTCGGTACATATAGCCCATAATTACTATGTAGAGCACAATTCAAAGTGTGTGCGTACTGGAACCTGCAGCTTCACACTGATTTCCGACGAGTCTTTCACAAAACACGTCAGTGATGGCAGAGCTGAAAGTTATGGCCTGGGTCCGCCGGCAACGGGAGCAGCGCGACACGTCTGCAGCGTGAGTCCTGTAGCAGCTCGCCCCCCCTGTTAATCAATTACAGCTGCTGCACCGGCAATGGGAGCGGCGCGACAACTCTCTATTTTAGGATGCTCTTCTATTTTTGTCGCACTACGCTCCCCTACGTGACCCTCCAGCAGATAAAAACTACATGAAATAGTGTGCTAAATGAGCACAATGTGTTTTTAAATGGATAAACCATTATCAGAGGTGATATGTGATGATTTTTTTTCATGCATTTACCCATGTTTATCCGTGACATTGTGTAAATGTCCGTGGCAGACATTTGAAAGCGAGTAGATGACAAACAGTACAGTAAACTTGTTGATAACTCAAATATATGTAATAACTGAGGTCGAAAATGCTTTAACTATCATGTCTCAGCAAACAGTAAACAAGACGCTTGACGTGCAGCCGGTGGAACCCGGCCGTAACGTGAACTCATATGCGCATATGGTTAACAATGTTACCAGCCGTGCTAAGCACCCTCTCTGACGGCATGCTTGTTGCCGGTATGCACAGATATTTCCGTGCCATGCTGGACATGAGTGGGCTCACAAAGCATGCTGCATTTTTTGCTGCATTCATGTGGTGTCAGGAGATCCGAGTTGCCGAGTTGATTTTCTGACATGAGGTGGCGTTCATGTGAATTATCCCATTCTGAAAGTCATTTTTCGATTCTTTCCGACATCACATGAATGCAACATCCCCCCTCTTTTTTTTCTCCGCCACACACACAACTGCCGAATATATCGGCAACCGCCAGTTGATGGGCTGACGGCTTTTTAACATATCGCCCAACCCTAGTATTTATCTTTTATCTTGAACTGCAGAGCAAATAGGAAGCCTCAATTTATGTTTTTACCCACCTCCTCATTAGCATTTGGTGTCACTAGTGTGACTAGGGCACATTTTGGCTTCCACTAGTACAACTAGTAACCCCATGTCTCAGCCTTCTCTTGATAAGCCTTGCTCTTGATAAGCCTTGGTTCCTGATAGAGCTTAGATCGGGCCCAAAACATTCAGCCCGACGCGGCCCGAGCCCGTGCACGTTATGTCCGGGACCGGACCCAACATTTTTCAGTAATTTGGCTATTATAATTAACGCTAAGGACACACCGAGCGAGTGCCGTGGAAGCGCTTGACTGTCCACACAGGCAGCGTAGTTGTCCTGCGCTCTCCACGCTGGTTAAACATAGATTCCACTCGTCTGGTCCTGTCAGTACTGGTTTTTTCACTCCAACAGGTCATTTTAAACATGGGTAAATCCATATTGTTTTTTTATAACGTAATAAGTTAATGACAATTTGTCATTGCATGTCCATGTATTGAGCGAATTGGGTAAACACTGAATGAATAGGGCATATTTTTTGGAGGCACGGAAAGCTGCTGTCCCTCCTACTTATCTGTACCACCCCCCATCGCCCCCCCCTCTCTCTCTCTCTCTCTCATATCTGACCGGGCCCGGCCTGGGCCCATCAGAGGGGTGGGAGGTCCCGACCCAGCCCGCAGGCCCAAGCTGGGCTTGGGCTCGGGCAGAGAATTAAGCTCTAAGCAACAGTACACAGTTTATTTATTTTTCTCCCCCCTGAGCTTCAGGACAATGACCACAAGAGTGAGAAAAACCATCTTTTAACATTAAAAAACAGATGGGATATCAAATATAGACTGATGTACCAAGTACATATATGCACAGTAAAATCTGCACACACAAATATCCTGAATTCACAAATTCTTTATTTTTTTATTGCTTTTTATGCAGCCATCTTCCTTTTTTCTTTTAGTTACAGGACTTCAAACCAATGTCATAAAATACAACAACAGAAACTTCCTTCTTTCAGTTTAAATATATCTCTCTCAGCAATAAAGAAAGGCAGTAAAGTGACTTAAGCCAGAACATTCAGACAAGTGTCGTAAACAGTGCAACAGGGACTGCAGAAGATCACATTTTTAAGTAACTACAACCCAGAAACAGGAGAAATTACAGATAATCTTAGTCTGCAGCAATAAAGTGGCTCCTGCTCTGACAAACCAATGAGTGAGTTAGAAAAGACTTTAATAAACTAAACTGGTGTGAAAACCATTCAAGTCAAAACAGGTGAGGATGAGGCTTGGTCTAAAACATTTTTCTTAAAACTCATAACACTTTAGCCTCATATATATGAAGAATACCACCACTCTTATCTTACACGCTGCCATTATATGCTGAACTGTCTCAGGAGCATCTTTGCAAAGCCTTTCTGGGCCTTGCTCATGTATTGGGCCATGTGTCTATTCATCTTCGCTGCTATGATGAACAGGCACATGGCCTGACAGGAGCTTCCATGTTGTACAGAGGCAGGTAATTGGCCGGTAAATGGATGGGACCTTCTGAGGATTCTTCGTGATCAGGACTGTTTGTCCCTGGGTCATCCACTCTGGATGGGTCCCCTCCATCTGCAGCTGGTTCATTTGTGCTGCCAGGTGTTCATGGAGCGCAGTTAGTTTCTTTAGCCGGTCGGTGCGGATCATGTCAGAGCCTGCTGCTGTCCAGCTCTTCATACCTGATACTCTTTCCTGGATGTCTACCATTGTAATGGTAACTGACTCTGGTTCTGCGAAATTGCTGTGGTCTGCTCCTAGATCCACTAACCACTTAGCATCAGTGTTAAGTGATGCCTCCCGTATACTCTTCGGGTATTGTTCAGTTTCAGCCGTGGGTGGATCTGTGGTCGTGTTATTACCTTGCCACTGAGAGTGCACTTTGGATGGTCCAGTGGAAAACATCCTATTTATTCCTCTGGCTTCTACTTCTCTTGTATGTCTCTTTAGGCAGGTGAGCCTTTGCTTGCCAGTCTCCAGTGCCTCAGGTATACAGTTTGTTGTACTTCCTAGGGATCCCTTTCTTCCCCACACCTTTCTGTAGCTCTGAGAGTTGACTAACCTATTTCCGTGTTGCCTTGATCTTGGCCTCCAGGCTCCTTCTCCATGGAGGAAAATGCTCTTTGTGGCTCATGGTGTTCATCTTGTCGCCAGGCATCTCTAGGATCACTGTTGATGTGGTGTATATCAGCTGATTTGGCTCAGTTACTTGGTAGTGCTGCATTCACATCATTTAGCAGACTTGCAGATTTGACAATACAATATACACAATATATATTACTAAATAATAGTTAGATATACAATATGTATAAAAATATATATGTATAGGGTGAATTAAGGGTGTTTGGGATAAGAGGTCAAATGAGACAGTATAACTATACAGGTTTTATTTTCTCACCTTTGCCTTCATAGGTGTGACATCACAAAGGTACAAGAATCAAAATGACATGAGCTAGTTTTCATCATAAGGTCATGAAATTATCATAGATAATATATTGTACAAACCTATGATGGAAACGTGATTATGATGCACTACTGCTCCAGTATCAGAAACAATGTGTTTATTTCATGTGTCTGCTTTGCTATTACGTTGTTTTTATTTTGTCCTATTAGCACAAACACATTTTGGGTGAATGGGACAACATGGTTTTGGGATAGCGCTAAAAGGCTTTGCTTATAAAGAAAATTATCAACCTTGCAATAGAGAACCATTTTGCATGTTTGTATGCTCTAGATTAGTGCTTCATAACCTGTTTGTGTCTGCAGAACAATAATTAACCATAAAAATATTTACAGACTAGCTGATTTTGCTCAGTGTATTTTTGCAGGCCATTTTTGTCAGCTGGACTAGCCAACTAGCAAAAAGCACCAAGTTTACACTAATACACTACCCAAGCCAAACCAAACACTTAGCCTTGACCTCTTAACCCAACACTAACTAATCCTGATTAGCATGTTTTGACCTCAGTTAAATGTCAAATAAAACATTTTTGTTTAAATGTATTCAATGAATGAGGAGAGAATTAAGGGAGGGTTCGAGAGTGAGGAAAGACAGCTTTATATTGCACGAGTGTGGGTGGACTTCAGCAATAAAGTTTGATAAAAGATATACATGGATTCTTAATGAAATGAACTGTGCAATAAATATGCTTACACTAGCCTAAATCAGTGAATTGTGCTCTCCCAGTCACCCAAAAGGTCCTGTCCCAATCACGCAACTTTCTTTTCTCCTCAAATGGATAGGTTAGATCTTCAGTATTACAGAAATGTATCATTTGTTGGGGTATTTTGTTAAAATTATAACAACACATAAACTTTATATAATAAACATGTTTATGTTTATTCTTTATAATTTAATTTTGAAGACCTGGTTGGCACATTTTCAATGATCAGCAAACTAAAATAGAGAGTAAGTTCTTGCTCTAATAGGAAAGAAAAAAAGACAGTGTTTAGTTTTGCAACGGACTATATTGCACAGTTGGTTAATTGCCAAGGCTATCTCACAGGGTACTCTAAGGAGAAATGTGGGGTTTTTTGATCCTGTTTTGGTTTGTTTATCCATTGAATATGAAATACACTAATTTTATTATATGCCTGTGTAAACATGACAATTGTAAGTGTATTTGTTTATATCAACCCAAGGTCTATATTTATTTATTTATTAATATTGAAAAAGGAAATCAGAGCCACCTACCTTTTCCAAAACAAGTTAAATTTACTGGAAAGAAACATTGCACATTTACATTGCAGGCCTGGGAAATAAAACAAGTGGTAAGAGTCCTGTGATTGTATGGAAACGCAACCAGATTTTAAAACGTCCATTTTGCATACTTATATGTATATATATATATATATATATATATATATATATATATATATATATATATACATATAACAGGGACATTTTAGTTCCCACCGTGGTTCCTGAGTTAATTTGCTGTGTTTCCATAGTTCCTGGAACTGTTTGGTTGAAATTGCTGTGTGTGACCATAAAAGGTTAAAAACGGTGCAGTTGTGGTGTGAAAGTGAGCAGCTACAGGTCATCTTGAAAGTGTGAGACATGGCATCCATATGAGGGCTCAAAGTGTTATACCACATGTTTAACACCATGTGAAATCAAAACCAAAAGATGACTGATGAAAGCATAATGAGCAAATTACATGACTTTTCTTTTTTTCCATTACTGTGTAAAATGGGTAAAATCTTTGCTATAGAGCTGTGTCCGGGGTGCTGCTCAGCTTAGTGCCTCCTTAGCTCCTTCTCCTTGAGATTACTGCCACGGGAGTGTGAGCTCTGTGCTGGGAACAGTTTGTCAAGAGACAGGACTTGTTAGCATTACACGTCTAACTTACCTACAGCTAATAACAGGTGCCGAAGATGAACTGACTAGCAAGAGCGATTGCAGAGATCTTTCAGCATGCATCTAATCCATGTAACAGCAGCAACAGAAAGTTTATTGATATTTTTGTACGTCAACTTTGGATTCATGGTTAAACAGGCTAATTGAAGCCTTGTTATTCAACACGTGAATTTCAAATTGCTCTTGTCTTCCATTATTGGACTATTAACATTCCAGTTTTTGTGTTAGATTTTTTTTTTTTTTTCCCCGAGTACCCGAGTACTCTGTAACACCTTAATGCGAGTATTGGAACATGGAAATTATGTACCTACTTTGGACAAAGCCAGGGCATGAGAGTAACTGTGCCCCCCCCCCCCCCCCCCCCCCCCCCCAATTCTGCTAAGCACAGATAGCAGAATGCAAGCTGCAGTTTCATATTTACCACACAGACAGTATTAATCTTCTCATTTCACCCTCGACAAGTAAAATTTCCAAACTTTACTTTTTATTTTTTCGTAGGTGAAACCTGTGTTATCAGCAGGGCAGGAAATTCACGAGGGCCACGAGGGCCATGGCTCTCGTTGCCTCCCAATTTGGCCCTGTGCCCTTGAAAAAATATCTGCCCCGCCCGCACTGCCCCAGGTGATTTTGCAGTTTTCTCCTCTGCCTATTTCCTGTCAACACGGGTTTGACACCTGCGTCTATTGAGAAAAAAATAATGCGATGACAGTCTGGATTCTTACTGAGCAACATCAAATGAGACAATGAGTACATCGCCAGTGGGGGGTTTGATTCGAGCCCGGCATGAACCGCTCGGATGGGCTGTAATAACAGTTTGACACCAATCTATCACCGGCCAACCAGGAGACTTCATCAAACGCCCGGGCAGGGATCGGTACCGAGACCCGGTATTAAACAACCCAGTGCAAGTTTAATAGTAAGCTCCGCCATTATCGGCGTTACTTTTTAAAGTTTCGGTTTATCATTATTGTGCAGCCTCTCTCCTGCTCTCTGCATGTCACCCCTCACAGCGCACACACACACAGACACACAAACTCAACAGCAGAGAGGCCACGGTGCAGATGAAGGGAATATAACTTAAAGATTACTCTAGTTAACGACAACTACTGTATGTAGGCTAGCACTTTATCTGAACATGTACCTGAGGCAGCCGACCTGCAGACAGTGAGTGTCCTCAGTAGAGGAGGGACAGGGAGCAGGATAAATGACTGATACTGATGTTTGTCTTCATGCTGAGATAATGTGACTTCACTCAGTATTGTGATGTCAGGAGGAATATTTATATTCCAGTGAGATATTACTGGGTTTTAAATAGTGACTCTTTTGTTGTAAACATGACTGTTGCTGCCATGGACTGTATAAAACTATATCCTGTGTAACTGACCTATAAGGAAAGCATCAGGAGGTGAGGTGTGTGCATGTGTGTGTGTGGAGGAGAGGGGAGAGGGAGATGCTGGTAGAGAGATAGTGTGTGTTGTTAGATACTGTGACTTAATGTCACTTATTATGCCTCTGTGCATTACTAGCTCTCTTTTAGTCTGTTTCTGCATCATGTTGAGGAGGACCATGCCTGTATATAAATATATATATGTATGCAAAAAAAAGTGGATCGGTTGCTCGCTGCAAAAAATGTGGCCCATCGACATTATGTGGTTTTGAAATGCAGCCCAGTTGAAATAGTAATTGAATAGCCCTGTTGTAGTTTGTTTGTTTGTTAGCTATCTAACAACACATCAAAAATAATTGTAAGCCAGTCTTGTTCAGTGAATCAGTTTATCATGTACACTCAAAAAATATTTAGGCCTAATATTTAAGATTGTTTGCTTATAAATACATAAACCTGGTTGTTCTATATTTAAAACACATTGGGTTTATTAGTGCTATTAAATAAATCACATTATTACTTATTATACTCATTATTATTACTTGAGCTTTTGTTCATTTCACAGATAGTTATACATCCTTAGTCCTTAAATTGAATTCATTATGGACGTGGACCTAAAATCATTGTTTTATTTTATGGCCTGGTTATCAGACATAAATTCTTTGTTCAAGACAGTAGCAACTCTGTATGCAAGCAGAACATCCTGTCTAACCTGATTCAATTATTGCACAATTTACTTGTTTCAACACTATTTCAAATGATTAAGAATAACCAAACACATGAATACTGAGTAACTGCAATTTTTAATGTTTGAGATTTAAACTGAAGTGATGTTTAAAACAGCGTATAACAGAGTTTACATGATCTAATTAAGTCAAAAAGTGTGACACAAAACATTACAGCTGAAATCACAGTATATGTTATCTATCAAATGCATTATCATTTTCTCTTATTTTGAAGGACATCCATCTTGTGCTCTACTACAGACAGTACATATTACAGTTTCTACAACACGAAAGCAGTGGAGTAATGTTGTAAAGCATAATGAAAATCTTAAGCCCGTATTCCTAGTTATTCCTAGTATTCCTATTTGGACCAAAATTCATCAAAATAACACTGTGTAATTTATTAGCTGTTGGCACAGAATCATCTGCAATAAAAAAGAAAGCAGAACATTTAAAAGCAGAATTGTTGGAAAATGCACAAATGTGCTGTTTACAGTGCCATGTACTTTTGAGCACTTCTCAATTCTCTTACTTCAGTCATCTTTAACTTCTATCTTCATGACAGGCTGGTAAGAGTCTGCCATTGATGCCATGATGGCAACTCGATCCTTCCTGTGACTGACACTGAGACCTGCTTTTTTCCTGACAAATGTGTGGTCTGTGTTGTTGTACATGTGATGATAAAGATTATGATCACACTCTTTGCTCTTTTCAAAGATTCCCAATGCGTACCAGTTGGAGTACAGGTTGTAGTCATAGGGCACAGAGAACATGACAGCTATTTTCTCAGTGGACTCCTTGGTAGATGTGTCGAGGAGATCATAAGTGAAGACACCAACAGCTCCTCGAGCAGTGTTGGCAGTCTTGGTGAAGAGTGCATTCCCAGATGAACGTGGGTCAATACTTGGTGGCAAAGGCTCGGCGCAGTAACCACTATCAATGTATACACTAGAAACAGTAGAAAAATATTAAGAAGTTGCATGTTTTCATGTAAAACGTATTTCTGTGAAAGAATAGAAAATAATTGCAGTTACCTGGGGTTACAGAGGGTGTAGTCAGAGGATTTATTTGTAATCTCAATGGAACACTGACGGTGTGTTGGAAGCATATCAGCAACTTGACTGCCGACTGAAACCGCTGTATCCAGAACAGTGCTTGTTGATATTCCAGTGTTTTTAGATTTAGGCATATTGGCTGTGCAGCAATATGACCTGCTCAAACAGACAGAGAACAAACAACAATTTGTGTTCATAAAAGTTTCCTGCTTTTAGATGCAGTTGAAATATGACAAACATGCTCATGTTCCAGAGAGACATTAAAGCAGGAGAAATGTTCCTCTTAGTGAAGAGAGAATAGGAGTTTATCCAATATTTTAACTTATGAAGCTATGCTTACCTGGGATGAATGCTTCTGAGAGACGGCAGCAAGCTCTGTCTGTCACTCTTTCAGGTAATCTCCTTATAAAGGTGACAAAGAGAACAGCTGTGGGCTGCACCTGTTTGTGTAGGACCCTCCTTCCAAATACCAACTCCTGTTATTTACAGGTAATCAAAGGTTGTGTATTACAAATTAAAGTCATATGTCACACACACATGTAAACCTTTTTTTCTTTTTCGTTTTGTTACAGTTGTTCCCTAATTACCACTTCTTAAACAGTCTCTTAGAAGTGAACCCTGGGAACGCCCTAATCCCCACACAGAGAAAGGACAGTAAAAGTGTGACTGAACACGTTTTCATGTTGACGAGCTTTTGTGGTAACGTTGAATCACGTTTCAGTCTTGTAACAAAAAAAAAAGAGCAAAAGCAAAAGCCCCTTCATTATCCCATGAGAGTAAAAATGAAAGTAGAAAAACGTGCCATTAAACATGTTTTCATGGTGATCTGAGGCCACACTGTTGACACTTTATTACAGCACTGTCACGTACCAGCAGTTACCACAGTCAATTGTAAAAGCAAAACTGTAACTGCTTCCACTTGAGTTTATCTGTCTGTGTGATCTAAAATATAGATTATATTAATAGCTCCTGTGAGATGCCTACATTTTTTTGGCCCATGTACACTTCATGTGACTGCCAAGTGTCATTTTCCTGTTGTTGTTTATTATTTGTTTGTTTTAAAATTTCTTTGTCTTCTTTGAAAATAACTTTCTTGTTTTTAATTTTCTCTTTTTACTACTTTCTTGCTATTTTTTGGGGTCATTTCTTCTTTCGTTGCCTTCTTTACATGTATTTAAAGAAATTAAGATGATTTGCTTAGGTTTCAAAGGGGGAAAACAGTGGACAATGCAATATTTTATGATAGTTTCAGCATTAAAATGTGTTTTAATAACATTTCAAGCATGAATTGTGCGTCTCATTTTTATAATCTTCATTCATGAAGTGCATATGTACGGAAGGGCCACTGTGGAGGGAAAAAAGTGAGTGAGAAAAGTCAGAATTCTGATTTCACCCCCTGTACAGTGCGAATATTGAAATTAACTAGAGAGAGCAAAATTGTTTTTTGTACCAGGCTGTAAACATGTTTGTTTCTGATAAAGTTGGGCATTTCAACTTGGGGATCCATGGGGATTGACTCTGTTTTTGAGTCAGCCTCATAGTCATTTGATGAACTGTGGTTTTTGGTAATTTGGCAATGGCTTCATTTTTAGCCTCGAAGGCTGCCATTGGTTTTGGATGGGAGAAGGTTACATTACCCATGATCGTCAGCTACCATTGCTATGCAGAAGGTGCCATTCCACTTTGAGCTAGGATTAGGGTTAGCAAAACTGTCATTTAATTCAAACCAATTTCAGTCTTGTACAATATCTTTATTTAGCTTGACCAAGATCATCTTGATGCAATGTAATAACTAGCTGTAAAAATTAATTTTAATCATGTTTTACCCATATTTGGCAGTCTTTCCCGACACTGACTATACTCACAATAGCTGAGGTCAAGAGCTTTCTATAATAGTTGATCCCATGCCTGTAGCACCTATTGTTATTGAATTATAAGCACTCAAACATGCTAAGTGCTCCAAGTTCAAAGGTCAGTATTTCAAAGCAAGAGACCTGTAGTATACAATGACATATAATACTTTCCAGGTTGCAACCTTCCAAACAATATATTTGGCTTAAGTCTATGGGAAAATTGTAATTTTCTCCTTACATCTGCAAAAGTGATAGCCAAATTAAGTTTCATGAGCCATTTTCTTTATTTTCTGAGCCCACTAGAGGGCACTCTCTGTTTAACAAAGGGTTGAAAGCACACTGGACTGCCATTACTTGAGCCTTTTTTTAATAAATGTAGAGCACCATCTAGTGGCATCAACAAATACAACCAGTGGTTCATGATTCTTTGTTCGGACATCATCACACACAAGCCATCTGTGGCCTTGTCTCAAGGCCCAGTATGAAAAAAAGAAGCTTTTTGTTTGTTAGGTTTTGAGTGGAAATAATGACCAAAATGAGTCACCTTCAGAGATTACAATATGGCCTTTGCTCCCAAAAGATACAACACAGAAGAAAAAAAATTGACAAAAATAAGGTAATAATAATAATAAAAGATAAATTAACAGAGTAATATTAAGAATAAATTGAAATTTTGTTATTATTCACAGAATGTAATCATAATACAGTTGGAGATAAAATGGGATCAGAAAAATTGAAATTAAAGTTGACTGTGACAAGGAAATATAGGTTGGGCTGTGGACTGATCTATTAGGTATATGGAATATAAAGTTGACACAAATAAAAATTAAATGTGATGTGCTTAAATAACTATTAATAAAAAATAAATAATAAATCGACTGTGGAGGTTGAATGCAAAGTTAAACCTCAGGACCAGTTTGATGAAATACATGAAAATGACAAGTGCAGGGATTAAATAAGGGATGTGAAATGTAAAGTCCAGTTTCTGTCTTCATCCCGTTTATATGACCATGGTACAAGATTTGATGCAAACACACCCACACACACGCACCCACAGACACACACACACTTTTGGCATGGATGTAAGTTTAAAATACAACTGCAATAACAAATCATTTACTTTTAAAACCAGACACTTTTTATTCATACACTTAATTTACAAAAAAAAAAAAAAAAAAAAATCGCAAGTTTTGGAGCACTGACATACCATACTGGAATGTTTATAGCAACTAGGAGCACTTTAGCACTGGATAAGTATCAGCATGTATGGTTAACATGCATTTCAGCTGGAATCAGAATTGTTATTGGAAAAGAGACAGCCTGCAGTTTGGATGTTAAGTACATACATTTCAGATACTGTGAGAGTTACACAAAAACTAAAATAGGGGAGAGTTTGAATCAACAGGTTCAATTTGTTAAAAGGTTAGGGTACGTTTCTGGATAGCGCAATGCTGCTCTCTGCTGGTTTTATTGGCAACATGTGCACGTTGGCAGTTTGATGTGGTTATATTGAAGCCATGCAGTCTGTTTGTCTTCTAGTGGAGAGGGTGTGTACACAGATAGCGCTGATTTCAGCTACAACAAGCTACAACTCATTTTCAGTAAACAGTCATTGAACACCCACAGCCTCCCCACTTGGACTTCTAAAGCAATGGCTGAGAACTGGCAAGTGAATTATCATTATTCAACCCAGGCAGAATTTTACAGTAGGTTTTAACCATTTTGTGTTTTAAATTAAAAAAAAAAAGATGAGTAGATCCACGAAGCATAGTTGGATACATTTGCTATGTGGTCTAGGTGCACTTTGAACTTTGAGTGAACTTTGAGTCATTTTAAGATATGTCTCCACCATATTTGTTTTCCTAAACTGAAACATTTACTGGCTAAACCTAACCTCAACAACTCTGCATTAATTAGGTAACTTTAGGTAATTTCGTTGTACTCGTATAACGATAATAAAGTACAATTCAAATCAAATCAAATCAGTGTGAAGCTGCAGGTTCCAATACGCACACACTTTGAATTGTGCTCTACATAGTAATTATGGACTATATGTAGGCCTACCGAGTTGAATTCTGTGGAGACAGACCATTAATTTAGCAAACTAAAATGACAAAAATCACCCAAAAAATCGCCAAAAATGAAACCAACCCTGATGGACTTGGCCGATGGGCGATTGGCGATATATTCGTCCAATCGCCCAAGCCTATACAATATCACTCTAACTGTTGTGCATGCATTTTTTTGTAGGATATCATACAAACCATTCTATGAGAATGACGTTGACATTAGCAGTGTACTTGCAGACAGGGAATGACTCAACTGGAGAATGGTGGCACTCTCTGCCATGGAAAAAACCCAAAAAACACCAGTAAAAGCTTCTAAACATAACTGGACATGTTCCAGCAGGAATATGATCTGAAAACCGGGGGGAAATTTCCAACATTGGCAACCATGTTTACATGTCTTCCTGTTGTTAGCATGTAGCTTCATTTAGCAGTATAGGCTATGAAGCAGTTGCAGTAGTGTGCCTGGAACAGAAGACCTCAAGAAGAAATCCAGCACAATGTTACCTCATACTGTAGCCAGAGTAGAAAAACTGTTGGAGATAGAGTGTTCACAATGGTAGCAAACCTGAGGTTTTTACTCACAGGGATTATTTACACATACCTTTACCCTGCTATTTGAAACTTTGGCCATGTTTACATGAACATCTTTCATTTTAATGTTATATATATATATATATATATTTATATGACATAAAATAAGGAAAAGCATAAAGTCCCTTTTAAACTATGCAGTGGAGTAGCTGAGAATTGAAGATCTTCTACTGGAGAGGCTGTAGGATCAATCCCTGCAATCACCATTGTTCAATTATCGAGTAGATGAAGCAGCAACCACCACCACACTGTCACTTCCCGGCCCTTTGGTTCTCATCTTTTGTGGGGTCACCCCCTGGAAACATCTCCGGGTTCTCCGCCAGACTGGCTCGCACTTTCTTCTTCTCCTTAAACCTCCCAGAGTGAGACACCTTGACGTGGCGCCCCTTGGTGGATGTTGTTTTATCCATGATCCTCTCCAGTCGGGCATCCAGGTGAGAGTTGTGTATCATGTCCTCAGGGTGGGCAGCAGCTGTAGTGGCTGTGCTGGACCCATGCTGGCCAGTGGTTGCATTGGAAACAGACTCAGCAGGGATTTCATACAGAACCTTGGGCTGGGATTTTTTTCTCCTTAGAAAGGTCAGCTTCCACCAGCCTGGAGACGGCTCTGCCATGATGGATGAATGGAGGGATGGAGGGAATGCTGGAGAAAGGGTAAAAAACATATTTTTTAAAAGATTAAAAGTAGGTTTGGTTTGGTCAGTTCTCAGTGAGCACGCCAGTAGTTTGGAGAAGCAGGCTGGAGTCCAACACCAAAACTAAGCAATGTAGTGCTGTGAAGGGGTCAGCAACAAAATGTATTTTAGCCACTAAGAAGAATCCCCATTAAAAAAAATCTATATCAGTTTATATTGCTTTCCTCAAAGCCAGAGTCCGTTGAGAAAAAAAAGTGATTTAACATCTCTGAGCACAGCAGCTGCTGGTCTACCACTCCCTTGATCAGTTATTTTGTTTGTGTTATTGTTTAACTTTGGCATTTAACAGGGTGCATTTCGCATTCACCAAAGTCACGCAGTAACACAAACAATCTAACTGATCAAGGCAGCGATAGATCAGCAGCTCCTGTGATCAGTGAGCCAAAATTGCTGTTGTTGTCTGTTGAGTCTGGTGACTTTTGACCAGAGCATAGATGGAGAACTAAGGCCATGAACAGCTTTTCCTGTCAGAACGACATCTGACATAAAGGTAAAGCAGTGAAAATACTCTCAATATAGCATACACTTACCAATGGCAACCAACCACCAATGGCAATGTAAATATTTCAGTGTAATTCAATAGTCTCCATTTGCTGTGCATGCACACAACCTCATGTTACCGTGTGTCATTGTGTCATGTGTGTGTCAAAGAGAAACATCGGTCAGGCTCATAGATATAAGAGTGCACCAGCCCTGTCTTTAAGACCTTGGGTCTTCAAAGTTTCTCAGGCTAAGGACCCCTTAGCTGAAAGAGAGAGGGAGCAGGGACCCCTTACTACATATATAGTATAAAACTAAGGTTGCATATTAAACTGGACCTACAATAGCGTGTAGGGCGGCCAGTGCCATGTATAAACACGCCTTATTATGGTGCACAATACAGGCTATTACACTAATAATTATTAGCAGAATAATGTAGTTACAATAGTGCATCACTGTTATCTAATTAGTTTGCCTCACTGTTAGGGACAGGTGCCACACAGTCATTTAGCATTAGCTAAAAGTTAGCCTATCATCAAAAAAAAACATTCCTTCTTTTTGCAAATAGGTCGATTTATCTTTGCTATTATTATGTTGGATTCATTTTAATGTTGTTTTTTTTCATAAATATTTAATTTTTTGAAGAAAAAAGAAACTGCCCCCTGCAATAACTTCATTAGTAGCCCAGGCTATTATGTGCTTAATTCACTGAACTTAACAGGCCTGTATTTGGGACAGGCATCTATATGAGACAGGCCTTAAATCCCTTTACATGAAGCTGTTGCTCAGTTAAGATGGGTAATATGATCAATTTGTTTATTTGAACGATTATGAATATTACTTTTAAAAATTAGGCTTCAAATAACCACTATCTTTACCAATCATTCATTTGATCTAGCTCTGACAGACAGCACATCAGAGACAGAAAGAGAGCATTATGACGACACTCAAGGATTATGGCACCTGGCATACCGACCCAACACCACTCTATCCTGTTAAAACAATATTCATAACTTTTGAAAAACCATTTTGATTCTTTTAATCAGTAGACCCTTACAGACTAAAGGAATATAAATAACTTACTGGGTAATCAAAGAATGGACACATATTCTGACTTCATGACAGATTCAGAGGAAGGGAGTCACCACTTGTTTTTCATAATGTCAGTAAAGCCAAATGCATGACAGTCTTCTCTGGTGCTCATGGTTTTAGTAAAATGAACTGAACCATTGAATTGCAGAGAATTTAACCAAGCTAACGATATTGTAGATACAGCTCTATAACGTAAGCTCCAGCAAGTAGCGAACAACCTGCTTTCGTACATCTTCAGAACTTCTATAAAAATGAACTGCTTGGCAGACTTGGTATCAAATTGAGACAGGCCTTCATTTGTCAAGATGTGGAGCCACACCAGGATAGTAAAATTCAAGTTTAACAGTATATACATAATAATATACATAAATAAATGTCTTTGGTACGTGGTGGCGACCCTGAACAGCCCCCCTAAAAATGCTGCTGAGCGTGGCCAATTTCCATTGTCTCTCACTCAAGGCATTTCTAAAAACTTGGCAGCCCTGAAAAGGGACGTTTAAAATGCAGTTCAAATGGTGAAAATGTATGGTATGTGCATAGGGGTGTCCACAGTCTTTATAGAGCATTTAAGTCCAATCATCATCATTATTTTTAAAGGGTAAAGGAGAAACAATCCACTAACACTAAGATATGACCTATTGTAGAGATCAACTTGCACTTTGATTAACTGTTCTATTATCTAGAACTTTTGCTAACTGTCCCAGCTGGCATGCAAACTGGCTGCAGGTCAGTTCCTGATTGCTTTGTGGCCCCAGGGCAAGTTTAAAGCAGCTGAGTAAACAGAAACTAACCCACATTGTTTTATTATGTCTTTTCTTCTTTCTCTCTCACTCTCTTTCACACACACACACACACACACGCACACACACACACACACACACACACACACACACACACACACACACACACTCACTCTCTCTCTTTCTCATGAAGATGTGATACGCTCGGCTAACTGATATTGTTTGGCTCCCTTTGTCCCATTTGATGTGGATTCTATACAACTTTGAAGTGACGTGAGTATCGACTTCCTCGCTGTTCTGTGTTTGACCGGCTTTCTGTGGGAATGGGTGTGTTGGAGCAGTCATGTTGCTTTTTGAAAATAATATTGTTTTAGATTCAGTGTTCCTTTTGTGGTGTTACATCGGTATTGTGCACCTGCAGAGTCAGAAAAAAACTGTCAGGATGTCTGAATGTTTGTCATGCAACTTTAAAACTGAAACAGTGTATCCATGATTAGCCAACAAAATAAAACATGTCAATTTCAGCACAGTGTTTCAGAGAAGGAGAGGAAATGTTGCTATTAGTTTAGCCTTCTGTTGGCTGGATTTCAAAGGCTCATGGCTGCAGCTTCATGTTCTCATGTATGGACTTAACATTAGCCAGAGCCTCCAATCACAGTGTGTACTCCACCTCACTCCCCACTGACACAGACCAGCTCACCATCAGGAGAGCAGGTAGCAGTTCCGGAGACTGACCCCCCCACACATTCTCACTCTCTGACCTAGTCACACATTGATGTTTGGTCAAACCCTGATCATACCCTGGGTGCGTTGCTTATTGATGTTCTGGAAACCAGTGTCAACCTCAGCCTCTGTTACATGCGTTGTCTCTTAATTTCCATATTCACAGGAAATGTACAGTTTGCATACAGTATCTTTCAAAATAAATGCACTGCACCAGTACAGCAATACAGATTGATGTTTTTTTCCTTCAACAACAAACACACGTGATTACTGTTACATTTCACTCTGTGTTTTGTTATTGTTTTGCATGTGTGTGTGTGTGTGTCTGTTCTGTGTTTCTGTGTTCTAGGTACAGTTCACTAAGGAGTGAACGAGGGCACTTGCATGAAGTTGTGGGCTGGGTCTATATAAGTGGCTTCTTTCTCCGCACCCTCGCTCTCTCAACTCCCTGGCACAAGATTCCAAGATATCCTTTTTGCACTTAACCCGGTGTTGTGTCCCTCACTGTGTATTGCGGCTTGAGCCGGTCGTGACATTACGCACAGCACCAACCAAAAACGCTAGCTGCAGCTACAGGGGACCGGACAGCCCCGACTCCCCTGCTGCATCAGCAAACTTTCTGTTGCTGCTGTTACAAAGCTTAAACCTGGCACTGCCACTCGCCATCAGCCTGCTGTAACATCTATGCTGGCCAAATTTGAGCTACTACAGCCGCCAACTGAAAGTCTGTTTCCAGAGCTGCTGTCTGTTTGCTCCCGGCTAAGCGGTCCACAGCAGCAGCGAGCGAGCTGGATAGACAGTTGGATGATCAGCTCGCTAACTCTTGTCTAATTTGTGGTCTGCAAAGGTGTACTCTTAAATGGGATCAAATACAACTTATTTAATGATCCATATCATTAATAATACAAGGTAAATATATTTACATGATAAATAAATGTATTGTCATTAAAACACTCTTCAACTTGTAATTTTTATGTTAAGCAACACATCAACACTTGTTCATCTCAGGACTTTTTCAGAAAAGAGCGGTCAGAGCCTGAATACACACTGAAATACAAAAAAATCAATGAAGTAGATGCAGCTTGAATCACTGTAACAATGCAACCTTTAGACTGAAATCTGGTGGATAATAACTGGAATCCAGTAGAATACATGTACTGCTACAATACAATGATGAAACATGTTGGTGAGAAGCCGCGGCCGCTGTGCTGTAGAGAAATCAATGCTTTTCAATTTCAAAACATATTCTGTGGTCACTGTTGTCTGGGTGTAGTCACTGTGTTACCAACCACGATGTTTACTGTGTGTGTGTGTGTGTGTGTGTGTGTGTGTGTGTGTGTGTGTGTGTGTGTGTTTGACAGAGAGATCAAACATGGGAGAGGGTGTTCAAAGGTTGTTATGCCTCAGGTAGCAGAGTACTGGACCAAACGTGCTGTTTAAAACGGTGTGTCCACTAAATTACAATGAAAAGGTCAAAATGTGCCCACTCACATGTTACACATACAATGTGTTGTGCAACAGCCAGAACTCTAACCTGTGAGCTTTTAAGAGTAGAAAAGTCCCTCATGCCACTTGGAAAACTTGCCTTCCCTGCCATAACATTATTTGTACAAGCATTTATGTTACTGAAAAAATAAATCATTTTGCCTTTTGAGGTGTGGCTATGTTATCAAGACAAAACCTCCAAAGTGTTAATGCACCCTAGAGAATACAATATTCCTGCATCAACGGCATAAGTCAGATATTTTGAAAAGGGGTTGTATGTGGTACTTATCCTTAGTCAGTGTATTACATACAGTAGATGGCTGTTGGCACGCCTCCAGTTTGGAGAAGCAGGCTGAAGTACCGCCATGAAAGCTAAGCAATCTATTGCTGTGGAAGGGTCATAGCAAAATATATAGCCACCTAAAAAAAAACATTTTAACAGTTTAAGTGCACATTTAAGTATAGCTTTCTGTTAGACAGCCCATTAACATCTTCAGTTGTCCATCTATGTTATCGTCAGAGCCACCAGACCACATGAGCTGCTGGTCTACCACTTTAAAAAATGATGATAACCATTGTATTATTTTATCTTAATGTTGTGTCAATGTATCATGGTCCTTTTCCTTACAGCAAGTAAAACAAACAAAATCACGAGCATACCAATGTCTTGGCAGCTAACTAGCTATTTCTATGTCACATTTTTGTAGCCTACAGAGCACAGCTAGCTGATTGCGTGAAGGTTTTCAATGAATCACTAGTGTCCTGAAAACGAGGGGTAGGGGTAAAAATCAAATTATTATTTGTAGTACTTTGTTTTGGATGAAACTTATCGACAGATACAAGAGCTGATTAACAACTAACCAAGTCTCCCTGACACAACTGGATTAAAAGCTTTAAACCCAATGACAAATTGGCTGTTAAAAAAAAAAGGGTATTGCAATAGGGTTGTTAATGTTAAAATTTCAAGCAGAATGGGAAAATATCAGCAGCTCAGGAAACAGTTTCTTGATAATTCATAAAAAGGCCATCAAATTAAAAAAAAAAGGAGAGACATGATAATTAGTAACTTTTCATAGTCTGCATTTCATATTTTCCTTTATCATTGTCTGTTTCCGAGATGGCTGTTGATCAGAAACAAGCGGTCTGAAGTGGTCCTAGTAAACCAGTAGAAGAAGAAAGTCCCAACCATTATGGACCACTGCATTGACATTGACAAAATCACCAAAGTGCTCATCAGTTAGAGAACTATGGCTTAGATGAACACATGCCTCACTGCCTCTTGAAAGTCTCAAACACCACCAGTATTACTATGATTATGTAACTGTATGGCCACAATTATTGCCTCAAATTCAGACACTGGTTTTGTGTTTTTTGGGGGGAAAAAATAGAAAAGTAAAGAAAAAAGTTTGAAAAAAGGTTTTTGAAAACAAAAGCCACAATTTATTTTTCTCTTCCTGGGAAATACGTCCCAAAATATGAAAATATGACTTATAAATACTTTTAAAATAAATAAAACTTTTGCAGGTCGTTTTCTGTCAACTAAACAACTAACCAAACTGAACCTTGTGTGGTTCATCAAGAAGTATCCTGATCCTCTACTTTAGAAAAAGTACAAATACAACAATGTAGAAACACAAATGTACAAGTAAAAGTACCACTAGCTTTGCAAAGCTATAAACTCACCTGTTTGATACGGATGTTTGTTTTCAGCTGTGGTTGACTTCAGCAGGTTTCGGGATCAGTTTCCAGTCTCTTCACTCCAAAACTTGTTTAACTCCAGATTTCAGTTTTCTAGCCACAAAAACACTTTGGGAAACTGCATTCCATTTCCACTGTCCTGTTGACCTCTGTTATAATACTACTGTGTTTATATGCATAAGTAGCACTTGCAGAGGTCTGTGCTTCTAAGGTGCCAGTTTATGATAAGACGTTTCCGCAAAGTGGCAGGACAATTTAAGTCTCACCTGAAGGCTTTTAATCCCGGTTTCTTCTCAGAGGAGAGTCCATCATCCATTTTCTTCACCCAGATTTACACCAAAACCATTAGTGATGTTACATCTGAGGGGAGTAAGCTATATTTGGAGAATCAGGCCAATAAACATGTTGCTTGATGCCATTACCCTGTTGCAAAGTTTAAAAGTGTTTCCTGAAGGTAGCAATGGTAAATCACATTAATACTAGAAGAGAGAGCTCAGATGAGTTAGTAGTACTCCACAGCACAGTTCCCGTCCCTCTGGTTTGTCCTTTATTCTTGTACTGTATAGTTTACTGTCCACATTCACTCCTCTGTCTGTCATCTCCCAGGTGCTGAGTGACAGGTGCTGTGCTTGGCCCCTCCCACTGACACACATTCACACAAACCTTGCTGTGCTTGTGAGGGCTTTGGCTAAACTCACAATATTGACTACAATTCCTTTCCTAACCTTAAACCAACCTCTACCTTAACTCATGACTCTAATCCAGACGTAAATAATCTAAGCCTGGCTGTTCACAGTCTTGCTGCAGGTTGCATATGACACTGTAATAGTGACTACAATATGTTGTCAGACCCACCTTGGACAAATAATGACCCAAACCTATTAATCATTTTCATACAGCATGTTAACATGCACCCTGATAACATGACTGTCCTCAGAGTGATTTTTTAACAGTATTGTCAACACATCAAGCACGTTATCTTTCTTACTAAGGTTAATAATGTTTAAGTCAAAGCAAGCATAACTCAAACATAATCAGTCATTCAAAATATTCTTGGCAGGTCTTATTATTTTCATTCTATGCCACAAAAGTTACACACTGTACCACTGCGGTATGTTTGCACTAAAAAAGTCAAAATCTTCTGATGAAAGCTTTCACTCTGACTGAGTAGAAGTTTTATAAAATACCAACTTGTTGGTCGCTAAGGTGTTCGGGGAAATTCGTAGAGGTGTCAATAGACAGTTGCTAAGGTGCCAAAGGTGATTATTAACAGGCATTCAGACCGAAACCAGCACTGCAGTAAAACAGCACAGGGATGATGTAACCTTGACCAGGAGGTCACTGCACAATGATTTATAATAACTTTAGACAGGATTTTACAAAGTTATCATGGCAGCAATTATTTTATCTTTTGTAGTGACAACTTCGAGGAAAACAATACAATATTTGACTCAGGTGCAAATGCTTGATTCCAAGAAATGTGTACAATGCAGATTTTGAATTTTACAAACAAATTATCTTTATGTATGTCTAAATGTACATATACACTGATATTGACACCAAAGGCAGCTTTAAGCATCTTTATGAGATGCACTGAGCTCTCAACTGACTCCAGTGTAAACCAATTCAGTGGCAATATTTGACAATAAGAGCAACAGAAGTAGTTGAAGGAGCGAGAAAGTCTGCGTAGGGTAGGAGGGAGGGGAGGTGGATGGGTCAAAAAAGCACAGACTTTCATACAGGAGACATCAGTTGGCACTCTGTGAGAAACCAAAAGTCGCCGTTGTTTCAATGTAAAGTAACGTAACTTTGGCCCATGTGAAACTAAAACTCACTGTTGTTTTGACGTAACGTTATGTAACTTTGTCCTGTGGTGAAACCAAAAGTCACTGTTGTTAATAAGTAAAAAAAGGCCTAAAGTAACTTTGTCCGTTGTGACACCAAAGGTGTCGTTGTTTCAATGTACCGTGCAAAACCAAACATCACCATTGTTTTGACCTAGTGTTACGTAACTTTGTTCCACGTGAAACCAAAAGTCACTGTTGTTTTAACGTGATGTTACATATCTTCAAACTTAACGTCAAAACCAAAAGACACTGTTGTTTTGACTTACAGTAATGTAACATAACACTCTCTTGTGTGAAACCAAAAGTCACTATTGTTTTTATGTAATGTATCGTTATTTTGTCCCACGTGGAACAAAAAAAAAAAATCACTATCCTGTTTAGTGTATCATTTCGTCACTTTGTCTTGTGTCAAAACAAACAGACACCATTGTTTTGACTTAAGGTAACATAAATTTGTCTTGTGTTTGTCTTGTCTGTATGTCATTTTGATACTTTCCAGAGAGAGTCTGACCAGGAAAATTAATCAGTTAAAGAAAAAAAAGCATCCACACCCAACACTAGCTATCTCCACCTTTATTCATACATGTGGATCTTCTCTCTCTCTGTTGGAGTATCAGAGACAGTTCATAGGCATTCAGACACCTGGTTTCAAATTGATCATCTGTTGCTAAATGAATTCCACATGGGATTTTCCAGCTGTGAATAAATGATGGTGCTGTGTAATAAACTGCCCTCTGTACAGTATGTAGTCATATCTGCTGCTTCAGGAAGTAGGACAGGAGTTAATAAGTAACCAAGTTATAATGGTCAGCAACAAAAACTACATGCACACACAACCACACACACACAAACTGTGGCTTCACATCCTCAAATCTAGGATGTGTTCACTTAACTTGAATGAAATGAACAGTCATAGAGTAACCTCTCATACAGAACACTCTAAGAAGTAAAGCAAATGTGCCCGCAACGAGGCAGGGTTTAGTAGATGCTACACTGAATTTCCACAGGAGGTGAAGTGTGTCATGCAAATCAGGAACAATAGAGCTGCTGTGATCCATCTCTTTATCCAGATCACTGTGACAGCCCATTGTTGTTCATGAGAGAGAATAGGCTGCTCTTTACTCCCCTGTCTTTGATTTCCTGTAATAAAATGAGGCTGGCAAAGGATTCACAGATGTACACAAGATAGAGAGGAACACAGAGTGACAGATAATGTATCACCACACTGATAACAGTTAGAGCATTTCATTATTACATAAGAGCACTTCATTTCAGATATGTTTGAATTTGACACACTTTTAGTTGCAAATAGCATAGCACTTTGTGGCATATTAATCACATAGGAGTACAATTGTAAAGAAAGAGTTTACCTTTCACATGTACAGCTGAGCAGGTCACTTCGGCACTGGCTGCACATGCTTTGATGAAGTGTTGCCATCTTGTGGTGAATTTGCTGAAGTGCATCTCCACCACCCACTGGACAGATAACAGGTGTTTCAAAAGGCATGGCACAATGGTCAGAGCACTCAGGCAACTAAAACGATTCTAACTAAAGTAAGGAGGTAAATGCAGTTCATGTTTAAAGTGTCTATATTCCTATATTGCAGTGGATCATATGAGGGTTGGTAAAGATGTTGCTCGTGGTGATGAAACCACCGAGAATGATCAGTACCCCTCAGCTCTGTGGAGCTTTATGGTGTCTTTCAGATCATTGTTTTGTTTTTTTGACCCACCACTTTACAGTTTTGGTTCCCTTCCCTCTCACTGCTCTCAGCATTGTTTCCAGCACAGCAGGAAGCTATGTTCAGAGAAAAAAGCTTTAGTAAGCCACTGTACTCTACCTGCTCAGCATTTAGCAACCAGCTGGTGAACATAGTGGAGCTTTTAGCATCTAAAGGATCAGATATTTTCTCAGTACCAAAGCGGAGCTTTAAGGAGTATCAGTCTTACATTCATCAGGCAGATACAGACATGACTTCAAATTAATAATTTTGCTCTACATTTTCTGTATGATTGTGTAAATACAGTTTACAGTTATTTGCTAACAAGTCAGCCACATTGACTTAAAAGGTAACAGTATGTCAATGTAGTGTTTACAGTTTCCACTGCCTCCAAGTGGCCAAAAAGTTATTACTTAAATTACATCTAAAACTGACGCAGAAGCACTTTTCTTTGTATTTGAACCTTTAAGTCACAGTGGATATGACAGTTAACTGTGACAATGAAGTTAAAGTACTTCAGCTTTAAATGTGTTCACAGTACAGGACTTATGGCCCTCCCTCTGTCTCTTCCTCTCGTATTACTCAACCGCCCCTCCACTCTTGCTCGTGCATCCCTCCCCTCATTATTGAAGGTGGCGAAGGGAGGGGACCAGTGATGAGGGTTATCCATCAACAAGCAGATACACACAAAGAGAAACAGGCTCACACGTGAAAATACCGTATGTACACACCTCTTACTTTGCCTGCATGCTGTTTGAATGTTTATACACAGACTGACTTGAAATAAACCCCACAGCCTACATTATTACTGTTGGGTCAAATTTAGTGTAATCGGTCTCTCAGAGAAATGCATAGCTTCACATTTGCAAAATACTTTGCAAAATGAACAATGCTGACATTTATCATGGGAGCTTACACATTTTTCAATATTCAGTAATTTCAAGTAAAAAACTTTAAATCAGTAGAATTTGCAAAATTGCAAAAAACAAACAACAACAAAAAAAACCTCTACAAACCAATAAACCCTTTCTAGGCCATATCCTTCTGAGACCCTGTGTCCTCTTATGAGGACATCACATTTTGGGTTTACTTGAACTTATACTTCATTCTGCTTAACTGAGACCTCTTGTCCTCGTTCATGGACACTTTTTTGTGCCATAGTAGTAGTAAGAGCACAATACACTTATCCATGTAAAAACAAGATGGCAGGCAGTACTCGTTTGAAGACACTGGGAATTTAAGGTAACAATGGCACTTTATTATCTTCTCATTCAAGGATATTGGAACTTTACTGCCATCCCGTTCTCCAGTTCCCAACCCAAGTCCCTATGGACTGAGCGTCGGGGACAGCTGACTTGTCTCAAGCTCGAAAGTCACTCATAATAAAAGGAAATTTAAATACAATTAAAAACTCTATTAAAGACCTAGAGAACAGAAAATAAAGACAAGCTAAAATATACTAAGACAGGTTTAAAATACAAGAATAAAGGTTACAGTGTGGTGCAAGCAGTGACAAACTGCCTTGATTTAAAAGAACTTAGGGTAACCTAGTTCGGGGGGAAATCTCTGCCTAAAAAACAGTGATGTCAAAGTAGAAATCAACTGCTTTTTGTGCAACTATTCCCACTGGAAAAACGAAACACCCACATTTGATTTACCTCACTTTAGAAGCATTGTTATTATATATTTTACATATGAAATGTTCAAATGTGGTTTGAAGAAAACATACAATGCCAACATTTTCTTCAGGCAAATGGGCTGGCTTTATTTGTTATTTCTGACTTTTTCCCAACCGTGCACTGCCCAAGCTTGACCTTTCATAAAATAAGGTAGAAAACAACTTCCAGCACAGCACTTTCTCACAACAACCAGCGGAAAGTAGGGCACATGCATGGCTTGGATGACCAGTTGACGTCCCTGGAAAATTAAGACAATGAAACAAAGGTCGTGGGCTTGGGTCATAGTCAGGCTGAGGAAACGTGAAAATCAGCCTCCCCCACTGAGTGTTCTTCCAGTAAATGTCCCATCACTGGATAATAAACTGGATAAACTCAGGAGCAGGATGGCTTTTTAATGGGACAATAAGAACTGTGACATTATGGTTTTCACAGAGACTTGGCTCGACCCTTCGATCCCGGTCATTGTTCCAGAGGAGCTCTCCATTAACCACTAGGACTGAACAATAGAACAGTAACATCAGGGGAAGAGCAGTGTTTGAAACCTTGTTTGTAATGTTCCTAAACAGACATTCTGGCAATTGCACCCTTGTTATGTGATAGAGGTATGAAAACAGGCTGGATTTGAGCTACTCTCAAGCTTTCTTTTTTCTTTATACCACTATGTTTTACAATTTTGTGTGTGTAACCAAGTGCAACATCATAAATGCCCTCAAGAAGAGACTGTACAAAAGTATGCACTGTTATCTCCACTGTAGAATTCATCATGTCAAGACTACAAAGACATGTAAAAGGTGTAGAGTTGTTGGAGAGATATTGGTGAGGCAATGTGATGCCAACAGCAAGAGACAGTAGCCACGTTTACATGGGTCCAAAAATCCTACTTATAATCAGATTGATAGGTCAATCAGATTCAAAATGTCTCATGTAACCGATTCACCCGGATCTGATTAAATTTACAATCGGATTGAAAGAGGTAGTCTACGCCGATTGATAATCAGCTTGATGCCGCATATAAACAGCTAAATAGAGTGGATTCGGTTGATGGAGTGGATTATTCATTCTGCGCATGCACTCCCTAGTAGGTAGGAGTCACGTATTGACGTTCGCGGGAAATAGGAAACAGGAAATACGTACACAGTTGTCCGCCCCAATGGTGTCATCCTCTTTACCCTTACCAAAGAGTATATGCGCACGAGATGATGAAGCGGACAGAAAGGATCATCATCTCGTGCGCATATACTCTTTGGTAGAGACAACCAGTGCTTGCTGTGTACTTTCATCCACTGGCTCTGAGTTTTTTGCGGAGGAAGGGGCAAGCCGATCATTCCAGGTAACAAATAGTACAGTGTTCTTCTCCTGGCCAAATATCTCTTGAGGATAATGAACTGCTGAGACCGTAGAGCCGCAAATAAATGAAAACACAACACAATAAGCGTCCCCAACAAAACACGACGTGGATCCATTTCTCCAGATGTAAACACAGAAGTGCACCTCTTTTCTTGCACATTTGCAGGTAGTGGGAGAAAGACCTCTTGTGCATGTCAAAGAAACTACATAATCAGCTTCAGCTGGGGCCATGTATACACGGATTGAACGTGGATCGCTTTATTTAGCGTTCATGTATACAGATCGAATCAGATTAATTTAATCTGACTGTTTTCAATCAGATTGAGGAAAACACTGCATGTAAACGTGGCTAATGAAGGCAGCCTTTCTGCCCTTTAAAGGTGGGCATCCAAAACAAATTGTACCTAGTGTTCAAAGCAAACTGAGGTCTTGACATCAAAATTTGAAGCTAATGAGCAGGGCTGCCCCTGACCAAATTGGAGCCCTAAGCGAAATTTTATTACATCCCGAGGCTCAGGTCTCTCTCTCCGAGGAGCCCGCCCTCCGAGCCCCGCACATACTCCCAAGGCTCGGGAGTGTCCCGATGTCTAGTGCTGTCAATCATTTCAGCAACACATGCGCGGTTGTATTACAGCAGGGATACTGGATAAAGCGAGAACAGGTTGAGGGAGAACAGGTTCTGATTGGAGGGAGAGCTAACCTATGGTGACCAGACGTCCCCGATTTCCGGGGACAGTCCCCGATTTGGGTGACCTGTCCCCGGTAAAAGCTGTCCCCGAAAATGTCCCCGATTTTGACAATGAATGGGGGAAAATGCGTGCAAACTCAACCACCAGTTATTACGGTAGTCAGTCAACGCATCGCCAGAGAAGACGTATGATGTACAGACGTTATCAGGAAGCACGACCAGACACAGCAGCATCAACAACAACAATCAAGAGGCGGCAAAAAGGAGAGAAGAGGAGACCAGCGGCCGCGTTAAATGATATGTTGTGTATGAACTTATTTATTTTGTGTGAGCTGGCAGTAGACTTGACTGTATGTGTGTGTGTGTGTGTGTGTGAAGTGAGGTAAAGTAGGCTAAGCATGATTGTAACATGCAGTGCGTCTGTTTAATCTGAACTGAAGACCTAACGTAAGGTTATAAAAGTCAGTGAACATTAACATTTATTTTTTTGTATGAAAAATCATATCTGCAGTAGAAAGTTGCACTTTGGAAATTTGGTTTGGTACATAGTGATACATGTTCTGAAAGGTTTAGGAACCTCTGATGTAGCACATTTCAAATAGAGTCAGTTACATAGAGCAGATAAAAAAGAGCACAATGACTAAATTATTTAAGTATATTACCAAAACTGATGTTATTTCTTTAAGAAACTATTCACTTACTATTGGCTCTGTTCTTGCAGTTTTTCTCATGTTCTCCTGCTCTTTTTCTACCCAAGCTCCTGAGGCGGAGGCTACAGAGGTGGATGAATGAGGGGATCACGGTGATGTCACCCATTTTTTTGATTGCCACCTTTTGTGTCATAAATATCAGTTCAGTATTCAGTTATGAGTTGAAATCTTTGACCAAAAAAATCCATCCTAACTCTTGTTTGATTGCAACCTTTTTTGTAATAAAAGCTGGTCAAAATACATGAAAAAGTACTTGTCCCCATTTTTTATTTCATAATGATAATGTTTAATGATTTTTCACCGCCGCACTGAAAATGTCCCCGATTTTCATCTCAGATATCTGGTCACCTTAAGCTAACCACGCCCACTTAGGAGCAGAGTTGGGTATAACACGTAACAAAGTAACGCGTTAGAGTACTTTGATTACTTTTTGAAGTAACAAGTAACCTAACGCGTTAGTTTGCTGTTTGAGTAATCAAATACTTAAGTACATTTTCAAACAAGACATCAGTTACTTCCGTTACTTTTAGAACGCTGGTCCTTCAGCTCCGAAACAGCAACGGCTGCCGTTTGGTTCTAATAACGGAGATAACATTAAACCTATCAGTCTGAAAGAAGCCACGGAGCTTGTGGCTCGCTACGTGGTCAGAGAAATGCTGCCATTGTCTACGGTGGAGTCTAAATAGGTGGAGGAGGACTCGCTGACAGACATATTTCAGACTCAGGACTTGCATTATGCCTGGTACACGCTACACGCTGGTACTCACCAATTATCCCTGGTCGTCTTTCACGGCGTGTGTGATGTCATCGGGTTATTCTTGTCCTATTTTTATTACTTTCACTATTATTTGAGTCACTGCCAGAACTGTGTGTGTTCATGTGCCAGCCGACATGTTGTAGTCACCTAAAAGCTTCAGCAGATGGCAGGAGCTACATTTGAAGCGCCATATGTAAACTGTCAAGCTACTGTATCTTCCACAGGAAGTTCTGACAAATGTTTCAGAATAAAAGTCTATTTAGAAAATGGAGGGATTCTCTAGCCGAGGTTACAAGGGGCTTTTAATTTGAAACAAATGTTGAGTTTGAAATGACGGTGCGATATGTTAACTTTATAAAGACAACGGAGCAGATAAAAAGTAAATATATAAACACACAGAGGGATTAATAAATAACGGAGCGTCTATAATGTAGTTTGTTTCAAATGAAGCTGGGAGCCTCTGCAGTTGTGGTGAGTAAAAGCCCCGCCGCTATTTGTTAATGTTATTACTTTATGTCCGACCGTGAGGATGTAACATTGTTTGCTAGCTTGATGCTAATGACAGTAACGTTAACTCAGCGGGTTGACAAAGTGCCTCTGCTGTTTCACACCATCATTTCCCCCTTTTACTCTGTGTGGTAACATCCCTAGAGGAAATATTAAAAACACTGAGGTGTTGTTGTCATACAGTTCTCTACGGCAGCAGATGGTTCTGTGTTTCTACTGGTCAAAGTGACGGCTGTGATGGGAGAATTGGATCTCAGTGAAGGGCAAGTGGTCCATAACTTTAATTTTAGAGACAAAAATGTAGGCTTAGCACCCTGTGGTCCATTGCCCAATAGGAAATGTAGAATACTCAAAAGTACTTTAAAAGTGCCTGAGTTACTTTTCTCAGAGAGTAACGTTGGAAGTACTTTTAAAGTAATTGAGTTACTTTACTCAGGGAGTAACGCAGTAAAGTAACTGGTTACTTTTTTAGAAAGTAACGCAGTAACGTACTTTGATTACTTTTAAAGTAACCCTTACCCAACACTGCTAAGGAGACAGGAAGAGTAACCGTTTTCTTAACATTGGATAAGCCTACGGTGGGGTATTTCCTTTATCCAATATCTCTGATTACAGGTCTCTTCTCTCCTTCCTCGAGCTGAATCTATGCGTGCATCACGGTAGCGCATATGTGCATCCATTACGCATATGAGCAAATGCGTCCCCTTGCGCAAAATGTGGCCCCCCCATGGAAGATGAGGCCCTACACATAGCGCATGTTCTGCGTTTATGGAGGGGTGGCCCTGCTAATGAGATACTTTGAGAGGCTGATAAATGTATGTTTTTGGCCTGGGACTGAGAGGCGAATGGTGAAAAGCCAAATGTGTTTGTGATGTTCAGCTTGTTGTGCAGTTCTGCATTTTGATTGCAATGTCAATCTGCCAGTCACTACTTTGGGCCAGACTGAAATCTCTTTCTGAAACTATTTGTTGAATGATAGAACTCACTTTGGGGATCCTCCTCATCCCCTCTGGCAGCACCAGCAGGATTTTGTTTTTAATGAAGTATCCCAACAGTTACTGGACGGATTGCCACAAAATATGAAACAGATATTCAGGATAAATTTTTTTATCTAATGCCATCATACATCTTCAGAAATATCTCACCACTGAATCAATGGACTGGCAAAAAAATAATGCACATTCCCCACTAATGAATATTTCTAACATTGGTGATCCCCTTACTTCTCTTGTAGCACCACCATGAGGTTATCATGTGTGGTTTTGAATGAAATGTAAACAATTGGATGGTTTAACATGAACTTGGTGCGCACATTAATGCCCATTCTTGTCTCACAATGATCTACAATAACTTTGGTGATCACATGAATTGTGCCACCAAGTTGAATATTTTATTTGTCCATTAGTTTGGCTTTAGGGCCCTGACACACCAAGGTGACTGTTGGCCCACAGTAGGGGTGATTGCTCTGAGACAACAAGGGAGGCTGAACTTCCCCTAAAATTTCATAGAGGAAATAGTCAAATATGCACTATTGAATTTACATTAAAATAAGAATTTACATTGCATTAAACGTGCGCTAGGATACGTTTCACATCATGACTATGATGTTCAAACGTCAGCTGTTTATCACCAGTTTTCAAACGCGACCTCCCTGTCATACATTCTTCCGGAGCCTCCAAGCATTCCTATGAGACAGCGCTGAGCAGATTTTTTTCATGCAGCAAAGGTAGACGGTCATTGGATAAATGCGAAATCATCACTTCCAGGGACGCGCAGCTTCCCTGGGACCTAATGGAGCGGTAGGAGGGAGAGGACACTCGGTGTATGCATGATGATTGGAGGAATTGTGTAAAAGGCTGAACCCCTTTGTGATTGACAGCACTTCGCATTTCGAGCTCAGTCCCATGCGGATATTTGCGAGTGGAGTCTCCAGAGTTCCGTATTTCCATCAGCAGCATAGCTCATTTTCACCATTTGTAAACCCATCTGAAAATCTTTGAGGTGTGTTTTTTTCTGTGGTTGTATGGCATGAGTGTGGTTAGAAAACAGCCTTTGTCGCCACTAGTTCTTTGATGTCAGTTTGGTGTGTCTGGGCTTTTAGACATGGGCATTCGCGTCAGCCTTAGCTGCAGTGCATATTTAATTAGCATCCTAATATACCAAGATGTCAAACTTTGTAGACTAAATTATATATGCTAAAGGACGTCATCATTGAGCCCAAATAATTGCTGTTTTCAAATACAGCCTCACAGAACAGCTGGAATGGCTGTAGAGTTTTACACTTGTCTCAAACATGGATAATAAAACAATGATCAACATTAACATTAACTCTAGTATCATATGACACCCCCACACCACCACAATAAAAAAAAAAAAGCGTCATTACACTGCCATCTAGTGTTGAATGGTCACTTTGGACCACTCCATGATGTCACAGTTACACTGTGGAGATACTCTGGATTGATTCAAGATCACATGTCCTAGACCGCTCCCTTTCCCTTTATAATTCTCCTCTCATCTGATCTTGTCCCCTAATCCCTCTCTCCACTCCTTTCCTTTGCTGCATCTTTCCTCCTGTCTTTCTCCATACCATTTCTCTCTCTGTCTACACCCCCGTCTTCCACCATCCCTCCCTCCCTCTCTCTTTGTCATATTTCTCCATTAGGCAGGATTTTTAACCACCTCTTGTATCTCCTATTAAAGAAAGTTCTGCATCGTCTGCCATGACTGGCTATCAGTCACTGTCACAGAGCTGCAGCCCTCTCTCTCTCTCTCTCTCTCTCTCTCTCTCTGTCTTTCTTTCTCTCTCTCACACACACATACACACACACACACACACACACAAACACATACAAAGACCATACATGTGCATACGTGCCCAGATGATATAGATACACAAACAAATGGGTACCACACATGTACCCACGATGCTTAGCTAGAAATCGACACCCTGCATGACACACACACACACACACACACACAAAGCAATGTGCGAGAATCCATTTGTCACTGTGGTAACGCCTGGCTGTGTCGGAGGAGAGGAGGGATGGAGGAATGCTAATGGAGAGGTGGAGAAAGGAGAGAACCTAGGCAAGAACGAAGGGAAGCACAGTGTGATGAAGGGCAGAAAGAGAGGGACGAATGAGTAAGGAAGAAAAAGGAGACAGGTAGAGGGAGAGAGTCTGAGAAGCAGTAAAGAAAGGAGGGTCAGGGGTTAAGGATGGAGGTGTGGAAATAGGGAGGGAGAAAAGGATGGAGAGAGGCATGGGAGGAGGAGAGCGAAGGTATCATTAGTCCTCTTTAGCTTCCATTATGAAGATTAAAGTGAAGACTGCCTGTTCATCTTAACCCTTTCCACCCCCTCTGTCTTGGACCAAAAGATTCCAGTTCACTTCAAGCACTTCGGAAAGACAATCAAAATGCCTAAGGTCAGACAAATCAAGGTATTGTGTAAAAAGGAGAGAGATTCAAGATATTCCAACAAGTTTGAAAGCTTTGTTATAAGTCAATGTAAACAAACATAACTGCACACATTTCTCATAGTTACAAACTTTACTATGACTGCCGGAGTGCCAAGAGATGCAAAGAGATGTAATCTGCTCTGTGTGGCAGAAACTAAGGCCAATATGTGTCCTGGTGAAGTGAAAATGTTTTAGTACCAGTGAAAATATTAATGCTTGGTATTAACATGTGTCTTAGGTGATCCCAAGCAGACAGTGCTAAATACAAAGACACACTGTGATTTAATCTCTCAAACTGCTTGCCAAAACGCATGTTACAGTAATACCAGGTGTAAACAGGCTGAATAATGACCCCAGTCTCTTCTGTGATCAGTCTGAGAACACAGAACACTGGCACACATAGGTAGCACTAGTAAAATAATTTGTTAGCCTTAGGGCTTAATGCTTTAGTTAACTTGCCAAAATGAAAAAAGATACAGGCCTTATCTGAAATCCATGTGAGTTGTACTACCTGTGCCGCAGTGTCACTCACTCCACTGCATGGTTTGGCCATCCCACTCTGGTCTTCCACTTGTGCTAACACCTGCACAATGGGCTTAGCTTTGGTTTCAGTTCATTTAAGTGAACAAATAAATACAAACAGAAACCATGCCAAAATATTTAGTAGATGAAGTTGTTTTGGAGTCCTTCAGCTCACCACTTGTCAACAACACTAAGAGTCAACAGCCATGCTAGTGGCTCTGTGAGGCTGTACTCAGGCACAATGGTGCTTTTAGCCACATGCTAAAGCTTGCATGTCAGCATGCTAATATGTAATTCTTGTGATATCTACAGTGTTTTAGCATGCTAACATGTGCTTATTAGTGCTAAACATAAAGTACAGCAAAGGCAGATAGGAATTTCAATAGTTCTGCAGGTATTTGGACATAAACTCAAGTAACGACAAATAAGCCCATTCTCATTCCGACTTCGTCAAATACTGACACTTAGTCCCAACCTTTGGCATGTGATACCAACACTAAAAGCACCCTTCAGCATCTTTATGAGACGCACTGGGCTTTCAACCAACTCCAATGTAAACCCATCTGTAGTCATACTGGTGGATAGCTGGATAGGTCAATAAAACCAGACTTTCATTCAGGTGACCGCAGTTCATGTTTTGTGTGAAGCCAAAAGCCATTGTTGTTTAGACGTAACCTTACGCCACTTATGTACATACAGCCAGTGTTAAACAAAAGTCATCACTGGTTTAACGTAATTTAATGCATTTTACATACGGTCATCAAGTGCTGACGTCAGTTACATTATGTATTTATGTCATGTTAGGTTACATTACCTAACAAACAGACTTTTTTTGTAAACCTAACCAAGTAGATTTGTTGCATAAACCTAGCCACAGCCGTTTCAAACATTAATCTAATGTTTCACTTTGTTTCAACTGTGTACCACAGTGATATGCTAAAGAGTGCTGTGTGCATCATTGTCAGATGTCAAGCAGTGTAAGAAAGCGTTGGTATTTGGCAGCCTGGGAATATCACAGGCTGAACAAATTGAAATTTTGACCTGATGACAGTGCAAGATGGAAAGTCTTAATGTCACCAATGGGATTTTACTCAAAATCACAAATGTCATGGTACCTCTCAAAGGGAAGTCAGGGCATCACCAAAGTCCATGATTGTCTGTATCCAATTTTATGGAAATCCGTCAAATAGCAGATGAGACATTGTAGTATAGACCGAGGTGATGGACTGATCACAGACCACACCCCCTAACCCATTTGGCTTAAAAGTATGGGTTACAATGTGATTTTAGAGGTTTCAAAGACATAGAATACAGATCCATGGTTTTTGCACGTAGCTTTATGTTTGTGTCTGTGAACAAACTGGGGTGGTGCAAAAATCCCAGATGCCCACAACACAGATTTCCACCTTCAGACTGTAGTCTGTGCCTTACAGGGAGTTCAGTGTAGCTCAATAAAGTATTATACAAATTATTAATCATCATCATCAAAGCTATCTTTGTGATGATTTGTATTTTTTGTGCATATATTCAAGTGCATTGACAACCAAAACAAATGTTCTTCAGACTCATATTTTAGACACACCCTATGCCCATATGCCACAGTGCTATACAGTATTTCTTGTGAAGTGTTGCAGCTCTCTTTTGCAAGACATAATACATTTATACATCTGTTTTCTACTACTGCTTCTACAGACTGCAGCGTCTCCTCCAGGGGGACCTTTTGAGGCGATTAAGTGTAGTTACATCAGACATGTTTTATGACTCTGGCACTTGTCACTCACTGCTCATTGACTAACTTACCTGAGGCTGAGATAACCGTCATCCAAGAAACCCATGGACAGGGACCTTATTGTCCTTGTGCAAAATAGAAATGATCGAGAAAAGAACAAACTCCACAAGAACATGCAAAGAGAGTGTGTCCTTACAACTCACACTGAAGTGAAATGCCCAGTAGTTTACTGTCCTGTTGTTTCATCTGACTGTGTAGACTGCTGTTGTGATGTATTGTTCCTGTTATCAATCTTTGAACATCCCATCCATTCTCATCAAGTCACCATCCGGGGTATCCTCCTTTCTTTTCTCAGTCATAGCTGCTCTTTTGTTTTGGAGTCACTTGCGGTTAGATGAATGTTATGCGAATATCACAGAACATATTAGCAAACCCTCAGAGCTTAGTTTTGGGACTTGCCATTGTGTTATTAGTTTTTCAAATGTCATTTTTGATACTTTAAGCAGTAAAATCTAAAGAGGTTTCATGATTAAGAGATAGCGAGTAAACATATTGACTTATTTAGTAGCACACCATAGTTTGAAATATATCAACTTTGATTTAAATTAAACCTCAAAGTAGTCAATGTTAAACAAAAATAAAACTATATGATGAAATAAATAATCATTTGAATATATTCATCATTAATTTTCACAGTAACAAAGTTTTATTGCATATCAGTTAATGCCCTTCATCAAAAGTTTGTTCTTTTTTTAATATTGGCATTTATCCCAATGACACTTTAATTTATGTTGTTTTACTTTTTATTTTACAGATAATGTTAGCTGCTGACATTACTGTCTCTTTACTTTACCTTACTTTACTTCACTTCGATGCCTGTCATACAGGCTCCCAAGGAAGTGTGCCTGGCTTTGAAGCCAATTTTTGTAGTGGTCAAACAGTAGTACTGCAATTTCCAGGGTCCTTACGTGATGCCATTGGGCCCAAAAAGATTTTTCCTATAGACTTTAATTGGGAAAGGGACATCTATAAATCTGTGCATTCATTTTTTTGAACGTCACAACCCCTGTGAAATGACTCTGCTCCATTATCAGGAGTAAGCCATTGACTGCGCTTGCTCTATGGGCCCGATCATGCCGAACCAGCACCGATTATCTGGGTGATTCCATACTGCGACAATAGAGTGATTTTGGCCACTTGACCACTGGGCAACTTTCATAGGCTTGACCAGAGTCCCGCTGCCAATGCTGTAGCTTTTTTAAGATAATTAAATAAAAGGAGATATTACTTTCTGTGAGTGTGACATTCTTCACTCCACTCTACCAGCAAGTACCATTTGTGCCAGGTTTAGGGGCAGGAACGATCCATTTCATGAAACTACATCCTTAATAAAATCTTATGTTAATGATGATCGGTTAATAATTTTCTATTGAAAACTTAATGCTCTAATACTTTTTAGGGCCACTGTCAGTCATGGGCCCTTAGAATCATTCTGACTCTTCTCCCCCATATGACACCACTGCCCCCAAGCTATGGAGAAGATATGCATTTGTTGGAAGCAGTTTACGATGTATTCATGATCATTTAAACATTCAGTTATCTCCCAGTGTCCCAGTGTACTTAAAATACAGAATTAAAATATTCATATTCAAAATGGCTTTGCTGATTGTATCCTCTGTATAAAGCCCTGCTGTGCAACTGGACGCCCAGGGTTAAATTTCTGATTTTCTCAGTGGAAGAGAACAATGTAGTGGCTTCAGTTCCCCATTGGAACCTGCTGTCTGACAGTAAGGTCAAGCAGCAAAAATATTAAATACAGCGTATTTACTGTTATTTTTAAACTGATACAGATTTTTTTTAGGTGGGACTGTTTTTAGGTGGCTAAAATTTGTTTTGCTGCTGACCACTGCACAGTAGTACATTGCTTAGCTCCTGTGTTGGACTCCTTTTATATTGATACATTGATTTTTATTTTACACATTTCATTCAATTCATTAATATGATGATTTTATTTATTCTTTAGACATTTTGGAGCTCCACGATTTGATATGCTGTGCAACATTATCTGCTAAAGCACACCTTGTTCTGTAACTGCCACAGTGTACGTCAACACGGTAAGATTGCGTTTACCATTTACTGTAATTATAGCCCATATAGTCCTATAGAAACAAATGCATAGTGTTGAGATTAAAATGATATTCTTAAAATCTGTTTATGGGATGAGATGAAGGCCATTATTATGCCTCACTCAATAAAAGCACCATTCTGCTTTATGTAAGTGTTCACATACATCCATTAGTCTATACACACCTACCTCTGTGGACACACACACGCACACACACATAGGCGATAGCCTCATCTACATACAAGGAAAAACAACACAGGCATGCACTCACACCAACATGCGCACACACACACACACACACACACACACACACACACACACACACACACACACACACACACACACACACAGTAGAACCACACTAAACATTATACATCTGAAGGTTGTGCAGCACAGATTCAGATCTCTCCCTCTCTCTCTCTCTCTCTTGGATTCTGTCCTGATTTCTACTCTCTCTGTTTCTCATGCATGTGCATAGAAGCACCAGCATGCATGCATAAAAACATGTACACATGCAGACAGACAGACAGACACACACACACACACACACATACACACACACACACACACACACACACTCTTTCATGCAAATCAAGTCTCTGTTGGCTGCCAAGTGTTTGTCTTTGTAGCCTTATGCAAATGACCAGTTAATAAATGCTGGCTAATGAATTCATTACATGCTATCTGACACACACACGCGCACGCACACACACACACACACACACACACACACACACACACACACACACACACACTGACCTTATGTGATTTGCATAACAATAGACCAGCTTTGCCTCAATGTTACTCCTCATTTGAAGGCATGGATAATATAATATAATATAATATAATATAATATAATATAATATAATATGATAATCTTTGTCCAAAAGGCAGGCAATGTGTTATTTGTAATCTGTGACTGTGTTTACCATTAAAATGTAACGTCCACAAAGTTTATTACATTTAGCATTGTCCCATGTTGTCGAGCTAATTTGCTGTCTCTCTCAATTATCTGTCTGTTAGTAACTCGCTATACAGCAGGAAATGGCACTGTAAAATATAATCTCTGTGCCAGAAATTTCTGTGTGTGTTTTTTTTTACAAACTTCATGCGTTTGCCAGTCACTTTTGGACCGCAGCCCACCAGTTTTGAGCCACTGCTCTGGGGCCTTTTATCTTCCATATTGTTGGACTGCCCTAATCAATATTCATTAAAATACAGGGGACCATCTCTTTAGAATGACCTACTTCAATCACTACAATAAGTAACTATGTTATCGTTATTCAAAAAACATCTGAAGAGGGCTCTAATATGCAAAGACTCATAACACTAATTGATTAATTTGTAATGCATTTCAGCCCGCAAATACAAACTTTCTTTAGTATTTTGTACAATTCCTTTAATTTTTTTATCACTTCTTAGTCTTAAAACTTTGATCTATTATGTATTTTTTATTTTTAACTGTCTTTTTCATGATGATTGATATTTAACAGGGGAGGTATCTTTATAACTGTTTTCAACTTCTAACCTCCTCTGCACAATGTTTAAACTTCAAACTTTAAACGTAAACATGTAAATATGTGCAAGTAAATAAACTACTAAAAACTAAACTATCTAAGTGTATCTTTTTTTTTTTTTAGACATCTAAGGGCTTTTTTATTGAATTTACGGAAGGTTTAGTAAATGGCAGCAAGTAGAGCTTTACGTTATCTCAGAGCTACAAGGGCAGGCCATAGATTGTAAAAATACACTAATGGTTGTTGCTAATGTGATGCCACCCATTGGCATGTGGATTTCCATTTTGAAGCCTTGAGTATGGCATTACGGCCATCCCCATCTTGGTGTTTTTGGGGCCAGAGGTGACCATATTTAGATCAGAGGCAGGAACGGTGGAGCATCTGACTGAGAAGACACTGTTAGCATAAAGCCACTCACTCAAAGCACTTAATTATGCATAACTTTAAGTCTTAATAAAATGTAAACAGGTGAGTGGAAAATAAACATTTCCACATTCCACAGCTGTGAATTCATCCCCCCGTATTTCTGCTGTCAAGTTGAGCATTCTAACATGGGGGTCTATGGGGATTGACTGGCCTCCGGAGCCAGCCTCACTGTGGAAAATGACTCTGGAGCCCAACTTGAAGCTAAATGCACAAGTTACCATCAAGTGTGACATATACCAAGGCCATGCACTGTCCCCGCTACTGATCTGAACTGCCTCAACCAACTCATCACAAAGAGTGGCTACGGATACTGGTTCCCAAGTGGAGCAACCATCAGTCACCTTCTCTGTAGCTGTATGCCAGGAATGAGACATCAACTCACTGATCCACCTCACCAGGATCTACAACAATGACATCGGAATGTAATTCGGACAAGGTAAGTGTGGTCGGATGGTGTCAGAGAGGGCGGACGATCAGAACCGAGGGGGTTGAACTACCAGAAGGCAGCACTGCAGATGTTCAGGACAGCTACAAATACCTTGGAGTTCCACAGGCAAATGGGAGCCATGGGGAGGCAGCAAGAAAGTCAGCCACAGCCAAATACCTACACAGAGTAAGGCAGGTCCTGAGAAGTTGACTGAACAGAAAGAACAAGGTCTGAGCCATTAATGCGTTCACCCTGCCAGTCATCAGATACCCCACTGGTATAATAAGGTGGCCCAAGAGGAAGATAGAGGCCACGGATATCTATACCAGGATGCTTCTCACAATGCACGGAGGGTTTCATCCCAAGTCCAGCACCCTGAGACTGTACACTAAGTAGACCAAGGGGGGCCAAGGATCAGTGTGCATCAGCCACTGTCCAGGACGAAACAACCAAGATTCATGAATACATCCAGAAGATGGCCCCCAAAGATAAGCTGCTAAGTGAATACCTCAGGCAGCAGAAACCCGAGAATGCAGAGGAGGAGAATGAGCCATCATGGAAGGACAAGCACCTGCACAGCATGAACCACCGAAGATTGAAGAAATGGCCGACGCCAAGAGATCCCACCAGTGGCTGGAAGAGGCTGGACTGAAAGACAGCGTAGAAGCACTAATCATGGCAGCACAGGAACAAGCACTTAGTATGAGTCTACTACACCAGACAGGACCAGGACTTAGGACGCCATAACCAAGTGTCTGACATAGTGCACAGGAACATCTGCACTGAGTATGGGCTGGGGGTCCCAAGGTCAGAATGGAAGACACCTCCTAAGGTGGTTGAGAATGACCAAGCTAAGATCCTGTGGGACTTCCAGATCCAGACTGACACACTGGTGATGGCTAACCAACCGGACATCGTGTTAATTGACAAACAACAGAGGAAGGCAGTGGTGATAGATGTAGAAATCCCGAGTGAAAGCAACATCAGGAAGAAGGAGCATGAGAAGCTCAAAAAATACAGAGGGCTGAAAGAAGAGCTAAAAAAAGATGTGGGGAGTAAAGGCAACAACAGTGGTAATCGGAGCACTCAGAGCTGTGACCCCCAAACTAGGGGAGTGGCTCCAGCAGATTCCAGGTACAGCATCTGAGTTCTCTGTCCAGAAGAGTCCAGTCCTAGAAACATCTAAGATACTGTGCAGAATCTTCAAACTCCCAGGCATCTGGTTGAGGACCCGAGCTGTTTGGTGAGTTGGTTGCATAGAGAGGGACAATATAATAATAGGCCTGTGATGACAGAAGTGCATCCCCTACTTTCTGTGGACTTACAGCCAATCAACAGATGATGGCTTATGGGTCTTGTAGTCAATAAGATTCCTCACCTCCAGAGCATTTTTAACACCATATTGTCATCATAGACTGTTTATATGTGAATGATAAACAAATGGCTCCTCTGTTGTAAAGTCTTTCTTATTAATTTAGATTTTTGATAAGTGTTTTTAGAAATAGTAAGCTCCTAAATAGACATTTCTGTCTGGCTGAATACCTTTTCACTCATATTCACACATTCAGTACATTATTTTGCCCTTTAAAAAAAAGTGTCTGGAAAAAAATGTTGGAAGAATGTGGAAATGTTTATTTTCCATGATATTATTATCTTCTTTGAATTAGAACTATGTGATGCTTCATGATATGGTCCCATTGTGTTTTCCAGCTAATAACACCCAGTTCTGTAGAACTCATCTAGTCATCTGCTGCACCTTTGTTCAAGAAAATATTCAGGTGAAGATAACAAAAAAAAAAAAAAAAAAAAACTGTCCGGGAAAAACCTCAGTGTTCAGAGCTTTCAAATGAGACCATGCATGTACATGCTCTAAAAATGGAACAAGAACAACTTTCAGTTTACTTTGAGTGTGACTTGGAAAGGTGTTTTAGGTGGATTTAGGTGAATTTTACACCTGTGTCAGTGTCAAACCCCACAAGGACACATGCTAGATTTCCTAAAACAAGGTAAATCAGAACCGTATCACTGGTTGACAGAACTGTTGGGTGTGTGGGGGTGAGTGAGAAAACACAAAAAAAATACACTGTAATATTTTGTTGTTATTATTCTTAACACCATTTGGACGATCGCCACAGTATGGATGTTAAAGGTCAAAGGTTACACTGCCTGACACAAAGACTGATCATAGAGGACAGGAGAGACACCAGGATAAATGCAGGAGTGTTTGTGTGTCTGTGGTCTCTCTTGCAGAAGCAGAACACTGACAGTGGAGCTGTATGGACGAACACAGAAAATTACTCCCATGCATTATTATGGTAATGGAGATGGCTTCAGGCTGTATCATACAAGAATACATTTATGTAGTTTGTCCAGCCAACAATATGGTTCAGGTCAGTGTGTGTGGGTGTGTGCTTGTTCCTGATGAATGTGATTCTTCATGCTTTTACTTTGTGTCACAAGTCAGTGTGTATTGTCTGTTTTGTTTTGTTTTTTTTAAATAATTAACCCCTTTGTGCCCAGGATTTTATACATTTCATTTTCAGTGATTCTCATCCTAATTTGAAAGACAAAAAATACTTTTTTCTTTTTCATGAAAGCCTTTACTCAGCTGGTATAGATGATGTAAATTTCTTTGTCACATGCTGACACTCTAACATCTTATACATATTGTTGGTATTATGATAGATCAGCTTAATGTCTAATCAACCTAACCTAAAGTTTGAGTTTTGTGGTTTCAAATT